>JAEANM010012247.1:0-14897 GCA_017656035.1 Myanophis thanlyinensis | reverse complement strand
CAGCCACTCAGTCTTAGCTGGGTTGAGCTGAAGTCTGTTAAGCCCCATCCAACTCCGCACGGCCTCCAGGCACCGGCGGTAGTAGGAAATAATCCGCATAAACAATTGCATCCATTCTAGTATTTGCCAGATTTCCTGCTTTGGAACAGAGTGATGCTATCAATATCCAGACATTTGATTGTTTCATTTATATGATTGTTTCATTTATATAGAGAGCACCTTCATCCATAATTCTTCCCAAAAACTAAATATTCTCATTCAAGTTAGAAAATGCCAACTGAAATTGGACTGGGTTCCAGTCCTTTTGGCTAACTTCTGAATTAGTTGTCAACATCTGAGATATACAGAACGCTTAAAAATACCAACACTGGGAAGTAATATATCCCAGAAAAGTCAGCCTAGTAAGAATCAAGGATGTTCAGTGGCTCTAAGAACTATAGGATATTGCTTGTTCAATAGAGTACTATTACTAATATTGGGGTAGAATGAATAAATTGCTCTGTATGAATTTTTAGGACTCATAATCTAGGATGAAAATAAACTCTAGAAATCTCAAAACCTTTTCACAGGCTGCTTTTAATTAGTAGTAAAAGCAAAGGTCAATTCTGCTTTGATTCTGTGTTTCTCTTATTTCTGCAACCAAGCTAAATAATCTGATCCTTAACTATGGTACTTAACAGATTGGGCCGGCCAGGGGTTGATTGCTATTGTCAGCATGAAAGTGGTGCTGCTGTTTTGCAGCTTCAGTTTTTAATTAACGAGGTAAGGTTTCATTAATAAGAATTGTGCTACAGTGACATTGGACTGTTTTAGTCACCGTGTCTCAGAAAATAAGGTTTTGAAGTAAGAAAGATATTAATGAAAAATGAAATCTTGATCTAGATTGCGTATTATTCACACAAGTCTGTTTCCTTGGCTTTTTACTGTTTTATAATAGCTAACGCTATCAAAATTTAGGATAAAAATAGAAATAGCTCATAATGGGCACATATACTACAGATCTTCTATTTCCATATAAATTCTACAATTCTGTTGTTTGTTTGTTTGTTTGTTTGTTTTTGCTGTAAGACACCCAGAATCATCGGATACAAGATGGGCTGCAAATAAATTCCATAAATAATAAACAAATAAATTTAGTTATAAATATAATAAATATTTAAATTCTAAATAAATGCACAATAAGTATATCCTAAATGTGAGTCAGCATACCACATGTCTCCTAGATGATAGAATACAGGTAATAGTATTAAGGCTTTCAATCTAGAATCTAAATTAGAGGCACTAGATTAGTGGGAGTATACTTGGAGAAATATACTTGGGCTTCAGATGAAGGCATTTTGCTTAAAATATGCTAATAATCAGTATTATCCTTGGGGTTTCTTTTAGCAGGGAATGCTGCATGTATATGAATATGATGTGGGCTAATGTATTAGTCTATTCCTTCTCAGTTTTATCAAAACCATTTAAAGCTTTGATTGACCAAAACTGTGATGGGCAGCAGAGCACAGCATATATGAGCCTATCTGTGACTATCATGGTTTACAAAAAAATGTAACTTGGAATATAAGAGAAGACACTGTAAAGAACATGAATTGGTTAACATAAAATGGGGAAATAAATAATATGATATCTACCTGTGACAGAGGAAGTGTGTATTGAAGACGATTTGATGTTATTTATATTTCATGCTTCTTATCTCTCTCAGAGAAGGGCTCTGGGCAATGGGCAGTTATGGAGCTGTGTTAATATGGAAAAACTAAAGGATAGTTACAATGAATTAAGGGGCTAAAACTTATATTCGAAAGTATGAATCAATATCTTCTGGATTATTCTGGTTATATATGAAAGGAGAAATGTTTAGGCTGTTAATAGTTACATGCTTTACTCCAAGGAACTATGATAATTTAAAAATTATATATTGGTTTTGGATAAAATTGTGGAAAAAATGTGATCTAGAAGAAATACTCTCATTAGGTGAATGGATGGTGAAAATTAAATAAGAGGATATAGATAAAATGGACCATTTGAAGATCCCAAAATAGTGATTCTTTGATGAGCATTTGATTGGTTATTCTGCAAATTTCAAATTGACAGTTTAAGCATGAAAGTTGACTGGATAACTTGCAGGTGGGTCAAGACAATTGAGTAGGTGACATTTCTGGATGCTTTGATTCACCCTCTCCTTAAAAACCATTATTGGATCCCACTTGCCTGGACTATTGTTGCAGAGGGTCCTGGATGGAATGGATTATTTGGACCCCTTTCAGTCAGGAGTCAAGCCTGGTTATGGGATGGAAACAACATAGCTTGTGCTTGTCGATAATCTCTGGCAAGAGAGAGAGAAGGGGATAGTGCAACCATCCTCATTATCCTTGGTGTCTCAGTGGCTTTTCATATGATCAACCTTGGTATCCTTTTGGACCAGCTGCAAGAAATGGATATGGGTGGCACAATTCTGCACTTGTTCTGCTCCTTTCACTGCAGCAATTGGTATCGACAGTGAGTGAAAGGTCCAGCCCTCGGATGCTATTCTGTGGTATACCTCAGGGCTCAATACTTTCTCCACTCCTTTTCATCTATATGAAACTGCTGGGTGAGATATCAGTCATCACTGTTGGGTGTCATTATCATACTGTATGCTGATGACACCCAACTCTATATTTTTACTCTTGGAGACCCAAGTGATGTTCTGCCCACCCTTTTGTGGTGTCCAGAGGTTGTGGGGCCTGGATAGGGGAATAACAGGTGTCAACTGAACCCTGGTAAGCCTGAATGGACTTTTGTAATGAGCTCTACATGGGGATACCCTTGAAGAGCATTTGGATGCTACAGCTGGTGCAGAGTGCAAATATAGAACAGCAACATATGATCCAAACTACCGTTTTAAAATTGCTCTTTTCCCAGGAAAGTCTGCATAATTATAATAAAACAAAGTGTGTTTCTTTCTCATTTAGGGTGCTTTGATTAGTGCAAGTTCAGATGACATGCTTCATTTGTGGAATCTAAGACAGAAACGACCAGCGATTCTTCATTCCCTGAAATTTAACCGAGAACGGTAAGGCTCCAAATGTTTTTGGACCTACTTATCTGATTTGACTTTTGGGATACTGAAACCTTATTCATTATAGTTATGCTGGTAAGCTTTAGCAGCATATGGACCAGTCCCAGATGAACCAGGGGATAAGGAGCCCATGAGTCCAAGGACCTTTGCCTCTGCCCTAATTCACACATTTTTTTATCTTCGAATAGTACTATTCTTCAAATAACATAGGCATTGTTCTGCCCAAGCATTTTTCATGGAATGAGCCAGTTTCCACTTTTCACATTCTTTGTCCAAAGCCATCCTTGATGAATTTAAGTATGATTAATAGTATTATAGAAATAATATTATAGAAATAGAGAAGTGTAGCCTGCAGAAGGACATTCTAATTTATTCTGAATCCAATTTCTGCTCTATACTATAGAAATAATTTTAATGTTACTAAAATGTTAGCGCAGCTTTGAATGTTAATGTAGCTGTGATTTGATAGTAGCCCACAAATAATAGTTTTCATCCCCACTCAAATGTCTGTAGGAGAGGGGAGTGTAACTTTGCCTTCAGAATTTTTTTACATAAACTCAGGAGAGCAACTGGTGACTGTGCTTTTTAAATATAGTTTTTAGTAATGGCTTTAATATGGCTTTATATATTTGTTGATTTTAGTTCAATTTGTTTAACATTCTTGATGTTGTTTTGAACTGTTGTGAACTACGTAGAGTTACACATATGAGATGGGCATCTATATGAATTGAACAAAGCATAAAATATATAATAAATAGTTAACACAGGTGTGTGCACATACATACATAGACAAGGAGGTGAAGCCACATTTTTTTACAATTCCAATCTATACGGTCTGTAGATGGCAGATTCCACTTGCATCAAATCATTCCAAAGCTAAGAAGGCCCCAAGCTATCACAACTTTGACTTGGACCCAGAAACCAACAATCAATGCTGCTCCCCCAAAATGGGGGTTATTTTCATGTTGGGCTCCAGCACAAGTCCGAAAGCTCAGAAGTCAAAACCTCTGGTCCCAGTGACCAACATTATCCTGGGACATGTATATTCGCTTTCATTCCTTATTTTCTTTCTTTAGGCAGGCAGATGCATTATGTAGAACAGTAGTTTCTACATCTTTCAAGGTTAGACTCAAATAAAAGTGATTTGTAGAGTAAGGTAGTTGAGTTCACAAATGTGGACAAGGTTGTTCTTGATGAAGTTTAGCCAAACATATATGTTTTGAACTCTTGTCTGGATTTGAGAAGTTATAATTTCTTATGAGAAAGAGCAGTTCCAATCTTGATACTATCTACCGTGATAAATTTCTGGAAACACTATCTTTGGGCAGGTGAACTTTGTTGTATTCATATCATTCTTGAATTATCATCTAGTGCTCAGAATTTCTGTTCAAAGCCTTAGATAATGCTATCTAAACCTTCCTTCTCCCATGTATATTATATTAGTTATAAGAAGTTGCCAAGTGAGGTCAATTGAGGATATATATTGTCACATCATTAATTTACAAAAGACTCTGCCTTTTTAAAAATCTAATTTAGATGAGCCACTGAAAATGCTTACTCACCGTTACTGGCTACAGTGATAGAGCAGATGAAACACAATAAGCTGAAATTCAGTCTAGAAACAAAGATTATATTAGTCAGTAGTCTATTTATTTAGATGAATGATATTCAGCCTGTTCTGGATTAACAGATTTATGTAGTGCTTTTAGATTAATTATTTCTATTAAAAGGACAAGCACCCTCTATAGGATAAATCACCCTTTCTCTGCTGTGCATTACCAGTTACACTTCTTGGAAAAGGAACATATTGTTTCAGTCACCCATGCCCTGATAACATTTTGTTTTGATTACTGCAATATATTTTACTGGGAGGTGAGTTTGACCACTTGACTTATTGAATCATCTCCTGATTCCCAGTTAATGTTTGGGCCCAATGCAAAGTGCAGAAATAACCTACAAAGTTCTTCTATGTTCAGGATCACATGTCAGGAAAAAAAAAGACCAGCTCTTGTGTAGGTCCTTCTTTAGACCTAGAGATCCTCCCTGTGAGTCTGCTCCAGATGCCCGTTCATGCTGTGCTGGAGAGAATGGCAGGTCAAGCTTTACTGGATGTCTGATTTATTTTACTTTAGTGCTAGGCAAAGGCTTTAATATTCTCTGAGTTCTTTACTTCAATTTTCATACTTGTTAGGGCTACTTTAAAACAATACATGAGAAATACTGATCTCTTTTATGTATAACTACTGTTATCAGATCAGTACAAACATTTCTCTGAATGTGGCCAAATTTTGTTATACTGTATGCAAAATTAGATGGACTGCCCACTAATAATTCACTGCTAGTCATAATATATTATTTATCAATTATTTATTTTTATTTTTCATTATTATTGTTTCTAATGCTTTTATTTGTACTGTTGGTATGTGACTGTAATAAAAACTGACTAATTGATAGAATGTGGTTATCTTTTCTCCTAACATAGGATTACTTTCTGTCATCTACCTTTCCAAAGCAAGTGGCTGTATGTTGGAACAGAGAGGGGAAATACACATATTGTGAATATTGAATCATTCATACTTTCTGGATATGTTATCATGTTGAACAAGGCAATAGAACTGTGAGTTTTGAATTGTTCACTAATTTCTCATATTATTGCTATTCTGTAAAATGAAAACAAAATCCTCTAATCTATATCATAAGATGTTGTGGTGTTGTTTTTAATAATTCTCAACCTGATTTTTATTACAGTATTTGACTTTTTCCATTGTAGCAATGTATTCCACTGAAAGCAAAGTACTACAACCCAGTCCAAATTTTGCTACTGCAAAGTGAGAAGATAGTAGCTGCCTACCAAATGCTTTTAGTCCCACTATCTTTCTTTCCTTAGAACCTTGCAAGTTACATTCACAATTTTTGTTATCACAAAAGACTACTTATCCATGTAGCTACATAAAGATGCTCATCTTAAGTCTGCAGAACACATTTAGGAAACAGATTTTAGGACAACTTAAAATATGTGGAAATTTAATATGTGAGAGGTGGGTCCATATGACTCACTGCTGCTTCGGAGCATGATTAGATGCCAGATGTAGTAAGTGAGTCAGTAGGGAGATAATTTTCTCTGATGAACCACAAGATCACTGATAATGATAAGCAAGGAACTCTGCTCTCCAGACCATCAAGCTGTGGAGAGGATACTGGGAATAGTAGCTGTCTGGCATAAGATATGGGTCTCAAGTTGAAAAGACTGTTTATCTGCAATATTAAAAGTTTGGCTTCCAAGTTGAATATGGTCCAGTAGATGGTCAGGTGTAGCCCACAATGCATCCTGATCTCCACTGTATTCTTTCTGTTGCTTCTCTCCCGGTCTTTGTTTATCCAATGTTAGCTTTTTTCCTTGTTTGGTTCTATTTCTTTATCTACTATCTAGTTGCTGCATTTTCCCAGCTATCCTACTTGCTCGGCATTCCTGCATCATTCCCCCCCCCCTCCATTTTTTTTTTCTGAAGAGGGGTGAGGTTTTTTTTGCATCCTAGTCACTCATCTGTAAGCAATTCTTCCTATAAAACAAGTCTTCATCTTCTTTGCCCCTCAGGTACTGAAAGAATGATTTCATATTATTTTTCTAAGACAATAGTTCTGAAGGCTACATAAATCCTGTTTTAAAATTATATTCATTGGACTTAATCTGCAATCCTTTGTTGCATTTATTCCACTTAATCCACCAGAACCTTTGTTTAAATGTGCAGAATTAAGTACAGTACTTGAGGTGGGATATGACCAATGCCAAATATAATGGAATTATTCCTTCCAATGATTTAGAAAATTTACTTCTACTGAACTATCCCAAAATTGCATTCACCTATTTAGGAAACATACTACACTGCTAATTTATACAGTATTTCAACTTGTGATCCATTACTAGAGTGGAATAATTTCCACTTGTTTTATTGATTTCCTTTTCTTCTATAAAGACTTTTGCATTTGTCTCTATTAAATTTCATTTTACTATTTTCACTAACTCATCAAGATTATTCTCAATGACATTCCAATCTCTTTGAACAGAGGTTCAAAAATGCGATTTGGGGGCTGCATGTGGTCTGTCCCTTTCATTGTTCCCAGATCCCCTAGTGTGCGGGGCCAAAAGCCTCATTTGTGCACTTGGGACAGGTTTTTTAAAAAAAAAAATAGCCCAAAGAGGTTCTTAAGTCTTTCAGATTCTTAAGACTCTAGTTTCATCCCATAACATTCCTGAATGCCCCTTTCTCTGCCTTCTTTGAGAACGCAGCCTAGACCTAAGGTGACTTTTAAGCTGATGAGTATTGTGAAGGGAAATTTACACTATTAGCTTGCTTAGCCAATTTCCTATCCTTCAGATTTGATGAAAATTCTGTTCATCTCTCCAGCTCATTAAAAAAAACGTTGGAAGAGTTCTAGTCTCAAAAGAAGACCATGCTTGTATCACACTTGAGCCCTTATATGCTCTGAGTCATCTCAGAGCAGAAACAGCCACATTTCTCTTAACGGGATTAATAAGATAACCAAGTTAAAAGTTGTTTTACAGTTTTCAACTAATTCTGTGACAGGCACAGATTATAATTGTAGGATTGTTTTGCACATAAGTATGGGATCAAATGCTAGGGACTTCTAAAAGAAGTTATTATTCAATTATTCCAAAACCAGATTATTTGAAGGAGATTTCTGGAGAGAATTCAGGCAATTAGCCCACACAATGCTATCTTCAGTAGCATCTGTTCAGGATTGCATGTATTTATCTCAGATAAATCAAATCAAATCAAATTTTATTCATCACATGCACAGTCATACATGGTACAAAATGCAGTGAAATGTGTATTTAAAACAGTGTGACATAGAGCAACCCACACATAATCTTTAAAGAGTCAGCCCACTCCCTGTTCTTATGCATTTCCTGCTCTTAAATTTAAAATATAAGGGATTAGTTTATCATTATATAATTTATGCAATTATAGGCATGAGCTTCAAATTTGGTTCCCATAGTCTTTCTTATATTTATTTCTCCTAGCCCTAATGCAATTTTCCAGGAGCTTTTTACATGCAAAAACAAATCTCTCTCTTAAAATGGAGCTGTTGGTTGATAGGAGTTAGTTTTAAGGAGCCTGTTAGATAGTCCAAAGAAATTGCTTTTTGGTCTGGGTCCAAAATAAGCACTATGAATTATATATGCCTTCTCTTGGGAACTTTTAAACCAGCTGATGAATTTTTATAGTTGCTTGTGATTGAGGCTGAGCAGCTTCCAGTAAAACCTAGATCTTTATTCAGCAGACAGGGATAGTCACAGATAGAGAAATCAGACTGTCTGTGTAAATTAGTCAATAAATGCGAGCAACATCCTGGCTTCAACTCTTGAATTCTGTCCATTTGCTAAAAGTTCGTTTTTTAAAAAAAAATTATATAATTTTAAATTGTTAATTTTTTAATTTATATTTTAAATTTATTTCTGTATTTTAAGTCGTTTTAGTTCATTGTACACCGCCCCGAGTCCCTCGGGAGAGGGGCGGTCAAGAAATCTAATAATTAGATTAGACTAATTTTGGTATTTTCAGTATTTTGTATTGTGAAAGATTTAGTTGGCCATGTACTAACTTTTATGTTCTCCAACATTCATTTAATATTTTAAATCTCCCAGATTTGTTTAGACTCTTGTTTTTATATATACTTGTAATATTTTAAGGACGATTTCCTTTTTAATGATACTTTAATGTATTTTTTCTGCATTGGGTATCCCACTCTTCCTGTGTTGATGTATGCATATTTATATATTTTAGTTTTTTACTAATTGTTTGTATCCCACCCTCCTTTGCTGATCTGTGATTGTAATAAAGGTTTCATTTGATTTGTTGCAAGCTGCCCAAAGTCATCTGGACTCTGGGGGTCTCTAAATTGTAGAAATAAATAAAACCTACCCTGAATCAAAAACTACCCATGACCAAAAAAAGAAAAGAAAAGAAAAAAGGCAAACTAAGAGCCAGATTCAGCTCAGCAAGGAGAGAGTAACTTTTTTTTTGCATTAAACAACATGTTAACCAGCCTAATTTAAAGGATTTGTCTGATCAGGATTACTTGTGTGCAGGAAAATGAAGGAGGAGAAACAAAGCACAGTGTTATTTATAGGGCCTACTGGAAATATTCTTGAACCCCCTTATTTAAAGATAATCATCTAGAGGAGGCATTATCATCCTTATGAGCAGTCAGAGCAAAGCATGCTGTGCAAGATGATTGGGAACAATTAATTGTAACAGCAAGAGCTAAAGAGCAAACCATGTTGCTGGAGATTTGCAGCATCTTCCTAGGCTCCTCTAGCCTTCAACTATCTAAGAGAACCATTTCTCAGAGCAGTCTGTGGAAAAAGTTTGCATTACCCCAGATATCTCATTAGCTACCAGTCAGTTTCAGAAAAATACAAACTAATTAGGCAACAGACATTTCAAAAGTCCCTAGGAGGATGTTTAATCCCTCCTGAATTGATTCTGAGCAATAACTGTTGGGTTCACTCTTTATTTATATCGATAGATTAGTTTGTATACCTAAAGAGAGAGACCTAGCCCTTATTATCCTATTTTCAAGAAGGATAGAAGTTCCACAGCAGAATTCTGTGGTAGAAGCTGCTGACAGGCTGGAGGGAGAGAGAATATCTGAACAGCTGAACAGGCAGGCCTTGGAACAGCCAGGTCCATTTTGGATTGAGCCTTATCATGCTTTATCATTAGATCTAAAAGTCCAGTTCCCAGAATTCCTCAGCCAGCCATGTTTACTCTCCTAGAGAGGGGTTATCTACTTGGTTCAGTCATATTTGTGATAAATGGTTAAAATTTTACCCATGTTCAAATTAAGCCAAAATCCACATGTGAAGAAGAAGACCATGTGAAGACTTCTTGACATTTGTGTGTGCCAATATGGTAGGTGCAGAATAAACATCTCAGCATGATGTATAGTTCAATTTCCATGTCAGTATCTTATGGTTAGCTATCTCTATGAATACTGTGTATTTATAACTAAGGTATTTTATTTAATTATTTTGAAATTGATTAGCTTGGTTTGATTTGATTTAAAAATCAAGTTTGGCTTGAGAGCTAGTGTGGTGCAGAAATTAAGGTGCTGGCCTAGAAATCAAGAGACCATGAATTCGAGACCTCTTCTGGGCATTGAAACTACTGGGTCAGGCCCAGTCCTTCTTTCTCGGCCTAACCCACCTCACAGGGTGATGGTTCTGGGAAAAATAGAGGGACAAGAGCATTAGGTATGTTTCTTGCCTTGAGTTATATATCAAAAAGGTGATTTAAAAAAGAACAGTATCTCAATGTTAAATACAGTACACATTATAATTCTATATAATTTAGATTCACATGTATATACAGTAACTTAATAAAATACAACTCATTACATTATATATGTGTACGAGACAAGCCATTTTCTAAAGGTCACAGAAAAAGACTTACTTGCTTTCAGCACTGGGTTGTCCACTCTTTTAGTAATAATGTTTAGACCCAATCCCGTTGAGCTTCGTGCAAGTGGTTCTGATGGAAAAGGCATAATTTGAAATAGGGGGAAAATGATGACGTTAAACAGAAAAAAATAGCAGACTGAATTGCAACCCTTTGTCTTGCACCAAATTCATCAAGCAGAGGCTGCCAACTAGCCTGTTTGGCCTAGTTAGTGGTTGAGGAACCAGATTTGGAACTAGGAGGCTCTGAGTTCTAGTGCCGCCTTTGAGCCAATCACTCTCTCTCAGCTGAACTCACTTCAAAGGGTTGTTGTGTACAAAATAGGAGGAGGAAGGAGTATTAGGCATATTCACTGTCTTGAGTTATTTATATACTATATGTAGAAAAACAAAGATGGAACATATATAAATAAACAGCCAGGAGATCTGGTGGATGCTTACAGCTGTAGGAGCATGAGTATCATATAGACTTGAGATGAAAGATTTTAGTTGCTCATTCCTGGATAATTGCTTTATTGGAATCCCTTTTCTTTCCAGGTGTACTTTTCCTTAAAGCAACCTTTTATAATATGGCATCCTTCAGCAGTTTTTGACCAACTCCCTTAATTTTCAGCCACAGTAACTTTTGGCCTAACTGTTTAAGTATGTGAATTTTTAAAAGTTAAGTTGTTTGGGAATATATTGTGTATACCTCTGAATCAGCCTATTCCTAGCTTGTTAAAGAAGTATTTTCTCCTAACTTAAAAAGATCATTATTTTATAAAATGTATTTATTGTAGCCGTAGGATTCTTTGGGTGCCAATTAATTTTTTGAAATATTCATAAGTATAATTGCATGGCTGTTTCAACAGCACAATCCTATGCAAACACCAATGAAAACATGAGAATTTAGTTTCACTTAATTCCTAGTTTGGTTCAGTCCTCTACATCAGGCAGTTGTGAAGAACAGAAGTTTAAGATTGATAGAAATTCTTTAATGTTAGTACCTAGGACAATTACAAAGCAGATCATTAAAATATGTTCTGTGAGGAAAAATTTGCTGTCATTTTTTATTGGATAGTTTCTTTAATAGACTTGAATTCTGTAGATTGTGTCTTTAGCAAGGTATTTAACAAGAATTACACATCATTCTGTTTAACAATCTTAATTAAATATGAAAATTTAATGGGTTTAGAATTCATTAAAATCATATTAGTGGAGCGTTCATTATTTTCTCATCAAGTAGACTGAAATAGGTATTCAAAGACCTCTACTCTCTTCCTGGATCCTGATTCTCTCTTCCTACTCTCTAATAATTTTAATGAGCATATTTCCTATTTTCTCAATGAAAGTAGGATCATATTCAGCTTCATTATGTAATAGTCATCATGGCTTCTTAGTTGACTTCCTCTAAAGTTATCTGCTTGGTTTACAAAACAGAAATAAATTATACTTGCTTTTTATACTCTCAATATTGTTTTGCAGATCAACGAAGACCCACCCCGGGCCTGTTGTGCATCTAAGCGATAGCCCAAGAGATGAAGGAAAAGTGAGTAAAAAGAACTCAAGTATTTCTCAGTGTTTTTGTTTTAGCAGTTTTTGCCCTTTTACTACTGTTAATTGGGAAACTTAAACACACAAACATCCATAAAAAGTATGTAATGCTAAGAACAATACAATATTATGGAGGAAAAAATAATGTATACTCCTTTTGGATAAGGTTAAACAAGTTTTTAGTAAACAGAAATTGAACTGTGCATATTAATATTTTTAAGTAAGCTGTTGGTTCACTATATATTGAAAAATACGTATTTTCAATTAGTTTATTTTGTTTTGCTTAATGCAATGCTGTTTAATTGATGAATAAAATAATATATTTCAATATAAGTAATTATTTACATTTTTATTCCCACTCCCCTTAAGAGCAAAATGCCAGTCAGATCAGAGGTGCTGCCTGTCCAAGGTCAGAAAGGCAGTCTCTAGTGGTCTTTCAGAGAAAAATAAACCGTCCTCTGGACTACCCTAGAGATAGTCCAAGAATGCCAGTCCAATTAAAGAAGGAAGACCAAAACTCTGCATCTCTGTCTTCCTTGGTAGATAAATCATTAGCTTCATAACGTAAAAATAACTTGTTTCAGCTTCATAACTAAAACAAAAGGCAAAACATCTGAAAGAAAACTCCATGTTTAAGTAGACAGATATTTTGTGAACCCCTCAACTCTGTAGATAGAATTCTGTGATAGAAGTTAGCTAGATAATAGATATAGTCTAGTCTTCTTATCATGGCTTTTCTTTGCATATTTTCTAGGGTCTCAGCATATTTTTTGTAATGTGGTGATCAGAACTAGATGCAGTATTCTGAGTGTGGCCTTACAAGTGCAGCATAGAGTAGTGCTATCACTTCTCATGATCTTGATGTTGTCCCTTAGGGGGCAAATTTAGGATTATATTGTTTTGGCAGCTGCAACACATTGCTGGTTCATATTTAAGCAATGCTCTACTAGAATTCCTCTCACAGGTACTACTCTTGAAGGAGGTACTACATATTCTGTACCTATATATTTGGTTTTTCCTGCATAAGTGTAGGACTTTACTATCTCACCACTGAACTGCATTTTATTGGATAGGGTCCAATGATCAAATCTGCCAAGATCCTTCTGAATCTTGAGACTATCTTCCAAAGTGTTAGCTGTTTCCCCCAGCTTGATATCATTGGCAAACTTGAGGAGATCTCCTTCTATCCTATCATCTAAGTCATTTATGAAAGCATTGAAGAGCAGTGGGTTCAGGAGAGAATCTTGAGGTACCCCCATTGCATGCTTCCAATTTATAGATGTAATTCCATTGAGGATCACATGCTAGGTACAGTTGGTAAGCCAACTGCAAATCAATCTGATGGTGGTACTGTCTATCCCACATTGTTCTATCTTACAAAAGATTAGTTGTGATTTACTTTGTCAAATACCTTACTGAAGTCTAAGTATACTATACCCACAGCATTTCCTTGATCCACTAGTATAGTCACTTTATCAAAGAAGGCACTAGGGCTTGTTTGGTATGAACTGTTTTTAACAAAGCCATGCTGGCTTCTATTAATCATCTTGTTCCTTTCTAGGTGCTAACAAATCTGCTTGGTATTGTTTTTCTTGGGCCTTTAGTATCACATTTTTCAGAGTTTCCCAAATATCATGAACTGGTTTTCCCTTGAGGATTTCCATTCATGGAATCCTTCCTAGTCTCTTTCTTAGTTTGTTGAAGTCAGATCTCTTTGTTAAGATTTCTGTGGCTGCATTTTGATGTATTCTAGCATGACATGGTCACTCTTTCCAAAGTTCCTATAGCTTCCACTCCGTCAACCATGTCATTCCTGTTAGTAAGAAATAAGTCAAGTATAGCTGATCCTCTAGTTCTCTCCTACATCTTTTGTTTGACAAAGTTGTTAGCTAGGTATATCAGGACCCTGCAGTTTGTTTCCTAGTTGATATCAAAGTAGTTAAAGTCCCTCATTTCTACAGTTTGTTCCAATTTTAGTATATGTGCTGCCAAAGTGCATTTCTACAGTGATGTCTTTCCTTCTCACTTGAGTTAACTAATTAGCAAAAAGTTCTTCTATTTCCTCCACTTGGTTGGATGACCTGTAATATACACCTATAGCAGTCATTTCTTTTTCTCCTAATATTCATCCAAATACTTTCAAGGCTTTTAACTCTAGTATTGTGTATTTCTTTACATGCAATGCAACTTCTTCCCCTTTTCTGTTGGATCTGTTTCTTTATATCCATTCTTTATATCTATTTCAATTTATATCCTTCTAATAGTGTGTTCCAATCATGGTTCCATCCCACCAAGGAAAATTTATTAGAGGAAATAAGATAGGCAAACAGGAGCATCGTGGGGAAAAGAATTTAGGTATCCAATATAAAGGAGAAGTTTATATTGCTAGGAAATCCATATTACGGTTACTGGCGGAGTTCATCTCAGCACAGTTTACAATCAAAAATATTTGTAAGCACATAAGAGAAAATGACATTGGTTTGTTACTTTCTTTAAAAATGTGGAACATTCATGACTGGGTTATGTTTGTATTCCATATTTGTTGTATAATTATGTTAAGATAGTTAAAATTTAATAGCTGGAGCAATGAAGGGTTGGATAATGAGTAAGAACACACAGCTAATTGGTTGAAGAGAGCTGGCCACTGCATAAGAGAATCTGAGCTGTGATTGGTTGCTGTGGGAATAAAGGAGAAGTTGTCTTGTTTCCCGCCTTTTTTCCTCTATGTCAGGGGTTGGGAACTTTTTTGACTCAGAGAGCCATGAAAGCAAAATATTTGGAAATTTATTTCAGTAAGAGCCATATATTCAGTAAGACCCA
>JAEANM010012246.1:0-14897 GCA_017656035.1 Myanophis thanlyinensis | reverse complement strand
CTGCCTAATGACCGACTCCTGATTTAGTGCAATATAAAAAATGCAAATAATTTTTCTGTGGACCACCAAAATTTTCTCACGAACCACCAGTGGTCCATTGACCACTGGCTGGTGACCATTGCTTTAAAGAATAGGTTGACTGCCTATTCTTTGTAGCAGCCCCTGAGATGTTGGAACACTACTATCATACCCTTCTTTTCATTAAACTAGATATACCCAATTTCTGCAACCGTTCTTCCTATGTTTTATCCTTCAGCCTCCTAATCATCTGAGTGGCTGTTTTCTGCATTCTTTTCTAAAGTCTCAACATCTTTTTTTTTTTGTATCGTGACCACCAAAACTGGATGCAATATTTCAAGTGTAGTCTTACCAAGGCATTATAGAGTGTGATATAAAGGTGTATATAACAAACTAAACCTCAATCAACCAAACCACTTTCAGGCATTAGGGAAGATATGTAAGACTGGTTTTGTACAAATAACATCAGACAGCCATGTTCTCCAGCATCCCACACTAACATGTCATTTGAGTCCATCTTCTGTCATCCATACAGTTTTAACACAAGAGAAATCTATGGCCCCAAATAAGAATTCACAATTCCACCTATGGGTGAATACTGCACAGGAACCGGAAGACCTAATATAAATACGAAGTCAGTCACCTGATTTTCCTCCAGGTGCACCATTACCATTTAAATTAGGCTGGAGAATGGCTGCGTTAGAAAATACCAGGAATAAAGGCTGAACGACTGAATGTTTCAAACCCTACTTTCATGAAAATATTAATAAATGGAATAAAGGTCTAAAGATCGGTTGTGAATCAAAAAGTGAAACATGTAAATGCAGCACTGTATTAACCTCACTATCCCTGCATAAAGCACAGGTAGTCTTGACTTAACAACAGTTCGTTTAGTGATCGTTTGAAGTTACAATGGCATTGAAAAAAGTGACCGATGATCATTTTTCACACTTACGGCCTTCTCTGAACAACTGTGGCAAGAAAGATCATAAAATGGGGCAAAACTCACATAACTGTTGAGTATAGCAACATAAATGTTGGGCTCAATTGTAATCATAAACCGAGGACTACCTGTATTCTAACACCTTCACGATTTTTACTAGAAGGACGTCTAAGCATAAATGCTTTTCCTTCGGAGACCGCACAACTTTCGGTAGTTCAATGAAGGAGAGCTAAACTTCCAAATCTTACTGTACTCTCAAAACAGAATGAAGATATTATACAAGGATACTTAATGACCTATCCAAAAGTAATGGGGTAAGGCATTTTTCTGGAAAAGGAACAGAAATGCTGCTATCTACAAACGTTCTCTCTGCAAATGAGGAATTAAGACAACGAATCTTGAGATTTACAGTTTCATTTGCTGCCCTCAAATATCCCGCAGCTTTGCATTTACCAAAACTTAAAAGAATCACCAACTTACTCCCTACAAACAGCAGAATTACATACGCTTTACACAAGGCAATGCAGCAGCCCCAAACACATTAATTCACATCCTCCAAAATAAAGGATGTTATAGGAGGAGGGGAAAACAAGACCAATGCCACAGAATCTGACAAATGAAATGCAGACTGTACAGGTACAACTCACTTAACCTCCATGCTATGAAAAAAAGATATCAAAAGACAAAGAGACAGGCAGTCTATTCAGCTGGACCCTACCGAAAGTAAAAATCATCATTAATCATTTCCAAGATGTTATCAGCCGCTTCCATCGGCACATTGTCTTTCACTATTTTTGTTTTAAGGTGAAGGATATTAGTGTCAAAAATATTTTGATGATGAACCTGGACAAAGTAGGACAAGGTGGCCAGAAGTTTTTAATGAAATTGTTTTTATTAAAGAGATAGCTAGCTAGCTAGACAGATAGACAAAAAACTATGTCCTTTTTTAATTTAATAAGTACTTTCAAAGGCATTTTCTTTGCATTTTAGATTTATCCTTTATTACAATAAAGGATTACAATACAATCATTCCAAGATGGGTGGAACAAATTCAATAAATAAATAAACTAAAATCAAGATAGTTATGTAATACATTAAAATGCAATAAATGCAATAAAATTCCATCAAAGAATTAAATCATATGATTACACCCAGAATCAGTTTGAAATTGGGTGGCATCTACACTAAACTGAATTAAATAAATTACTTAGGGGACCTGGTGTGACATAGTCTAGTATCTCAGGCTAAAAAAAAAAAAACGTATTTTATTGTCGATTATTCCAGAAACCTCCTTACTCTCCAAAGGAGGATAATTCCAGATGCATTGCAAAAAAGGCTGTCTTCCTCCACATAAATGAACTAACGTAAATCTCTGCATAAAATGCGAAACATCTGCCACAGATTGTTAAAACTCTAACTAGATAGTAACCTAGTCCACACACTAGTTTGTTTAGCTATGGTTCAACAAGCCGCAATTTACCGCAGTCACAGAACATGTTAGAAATATAAACCGTGGTGATTAAACCACACATATTTAAAGTTAGACTGAACAAGCCACATTAGTGCAGTGAGTGAACACAAGTCTAGATAACCAAGCCATAAACTGTTTAGGGTCTTATAAACCAATAATAACACAGGAAAATGGCACTGAGGTAAAAGCTTGGCTATAGACACATCATACATATGGTAAGGAGTCCTACTGAGCGACTTAACTGCAGCATTCTGCACTAATTACAGATAGTTAGCTAGCAGTAATTTGGGTTAAGAAGCGAGGTACGAAGCTCCAATCACAGCCACACATTTTTTTCTTAAATCCCAATACATGTCCAGGGTTGAATAAATCTTGAATCTTATTTTGAAAACTGGCAATTTTCTTCAGGTTTTTTTTGGTATTTTGCCATGATCACAACTCCAAATATTCTATACCAGCGGTCCCCAATCTTTTCGGCACCAGGGTCCGGTTTTGTGAAAACAATTTTTCCACGGGGGGGAGGGGGGGAGCGCGCAACCTATATCCCACACGTGCGCAGTTTTGTTCATTCATCACTCACCTCCAGCTGTGCAATCCAGTTCCTATCAGGGGTTGGGGACCCATTCTGGACAGTAAACCACCCATGGGGATATTTAAGGCACATGTTTGAAAGCTAGGAACTTTTTAAAAGAAAAAAAAATCCTTCGTTTTACAAAAAGGGTACTTAGTGGTCCGTGTTTCTTCAAGAAGACCAAACTCACTGGAGCATCAATTTTGTGTTTCAATAGGCAACATGCTGTGCAGGAAGATTTTAATAATGGAAGTGCCCAAAGCTTTCTGAATATGTAAGAAGCAAAATAGGTAACTTACTACAATCTGCAACGTACTCAGACACTGCATACAAAATGCTGCTGCTTTAGGGAACTATAGCAAAAGCAATGTAAAATCCTTATTTCTTATAATATACCTATCAGTATAAGCATTTTTCAGGGTATATAGATCAAGCCAAATGCTATTTTCGCTATTTAAAGACCCTTCAAAGAAGCACATCAAAACATATGTTCCCACACACACACTGATCACTTCATCTTGCAAATAAAACATCTTAGACAGACACCCAAACAGAGTTAAAACTAGCTGATTTAAGGATCTGGGAAAGCATTCAGATCCTTGCCATCATCTTTCTGGAATTCAAAAGGTACTTCTCAAAAATGTGAGTAAGTTGCCTATGTAACACTCAGTATGAACATGTGCCTAGAAATTCATGTTTACCATTCATTTAAAAAAAAAATCTCAAACTAGCTAGTAAATCTGAAGTTTGGATATATTTCCTTTCAGATCACATGGAAACAATGAAATTCATGCAATCCAATTAGATTTAGACTCAGAAACTCCCCGCCTAATGTTATCCTGGTCTTCAAACATCTTAGTGACTGCATGTGTGCTACAGCATTACACAAAATGAGGTGAGGTGAGGACAGAATGTAATTGGAATGTTACTGTAGACATGTCATATAGTCCCTGATAATTTTCAACTGACAGAAATTTTTCAAGAGTAGCAAATTGTACTTGCAGCTCTTTGCTGCTTCTGTGGCAACAAGCGGCAAGCTAAAATACATAAGTATGAAGACCTAGACATATCCTAGGACAGCTCATCTTCCTTGAATACATTAGCATAACATTTCGTTTTATAGTAGCTTTGCTACTTTGATCGCGCATGGAAAAAATCTATCCTGGTTTTAAAAAAGATTTAAGCCAAATGTGCACTTGAAATCCCAAATTCTGTAGATGCCATATGCTACTCTGAAAAAAAAATGTATCAATATGATTTACAGTTGTGGGGTTCGTGGGTACTGTTAGAACCTGAATGATCTCAGCTTTCACTTCTTAACGAAGTTGCGTTTCTAGTCCTCATGCATGCTTACACATCTAAAGGGAAAATCAACAGACTAAAAGTGCTGGAGGAAAGCTCAGAATCTAGTCTCTTTCTTCAAAAATAATCTAAGAACAGCGTCCAACTAAAATGCTGTGAAATCAACACAAGATCTCTCCTTTAGTTCTTGTACTACAGGTAGTCCTCAACTTACTAGAGTTTATACAGTAACCGTTCAAAGTTATCATGGCCCTGAAAAAAGTAGTTTATGACCACTTTCCACACTGACATCCCTATGGCCACCTGATTTACATTTGGATGCTTGGCAACGGGTTCAGGGTGTCGCAAGGTCACATGATCCCCTTTTGCGACCGTCTGACCAGCAAAGTCAATGGGGAAGCCAGATTCACTTACCAGCCGTGTTACCAATTTAACAACTGCAGTGATTCACTTAACAAAGGTGGCAAGAAATGCTGTAAAATGGGGCAACGCTCATGTAACAAATTGCTCACTTAGCGGCATAATTTCTGGGCTCGATTGCGGTCATAAGTCGAGGGCTACCTGTACTATTTCACACGCCACTGCAGAACAAAATTGTGTTTCCACAGGCCCCCCACCACACAAGCTACCCAACCGTGCTTATAAGCGAGAATCCCAAACGCTTTGATTTAAAGCAAGAGATTCCAACGCACAAATCAAAGAGTAAAAGAGGAATTTCTCTCCGGTCTGTTCTTACCTGGTGGCAACTGAAAGTTCTGAATATTTGTTGGATTCTGAGAAGGCTGAGGCAGACGAGGTGCTAAAACAGCGGGAGTCAAAGTCGCTCGGATTCCACTGGTGGTTGCGGTTGCAGTCCTGGGCAGGCTCTGCGCCACTGTATTGGCAGCACCCTTAGCCAGGCCAGTGGGAGTCCCTGGAGGTGCAGGAGGTACTCCACCGGGATTAGGAGCTACGTTGGGTAGGCCAGCTTGCATAGTTTGCCCAATGATCATATTACCCCCTGTAGTACTAGGCTGGCCAGCTGCAGCCAGAGTTTGCTGTTGGGTGACTGCTTGCACGATAGTTTTAGGAGACTCCGCTTTGATGACCTGTGTGGTGGGTGCAGCAGCTGACACCCCAGATCCTGGCTGGCTGTTCACAAGAGAGGTCTGGAGGGACACCCCTGAACCAACCGTGGCAGCAGCAACAGCCGCAGTCGGAAAACCTCCCACATTGATGGTCGAATTGATCACAGTACTGCTCCCGTTTTGGGTGGCGGCAGCCAATGAGGGTCCTGCCGCGTGAATGGGCGGCCTTACCAATGCTACCGTTGGCCCCCCAGTCCCAATATTGGGGGGCTGTTGTGAAGAGATCACCGTAGGTGAAGGTGAAGAGGCAGAGGACACTCCAGGGCCAAGGAAAGAAGTCTGGATGACAGTATTTGAAGCAGATGGCAAGACAGCGTTAACGGTATTGACTTTTCCAATATTTCCAGGTCCATTGTTCACAAGAGGGGCAACAGCAGGGACCACGGTAGGATTTGCTGTCACAGGAGTGGCCGAGAAAGAAGCGTGGGAATTCATCACCACGTTACTCCCATTCAAAGTCTGCACTGCAGTGGTCCCAATTTTACCATTCCTGGTAGATAAAGCTGTTGCCATGGTACTGATTACCACTGATTTGCCCTGATTGAGGGTCCCTGGGGTAATAGCAGCTTCAGAGCCACCTTGGACAGTTGTAGTGGTGCTGCTGCTAGTTGTAGTGGTCCCATCCAACGTAGAACCCTGGGACCTGGCATTATGATTAATAACACTCCCTTGCACACCACCGGTTCCTGCAAATAAAACAAACTTTAATTACAATATAAAAGATGAGAAAGAAAACGAAGGAGTTTAAGGCTTGATAAGTCCAGCACAAACTATATTGGCCATATGTCAATATGTCACAAGTATTGAAACAACATCTGAAAAACGGGGGGAGGGGGAGGAATCTTATGATAGAAGTTAAGAGTTTGCTACTGTTCCCTCGTCTACACCAATGGTTATAACACTCTTCCATTAACAGCAACAAACGCAAATTGCATAGCCATGCTGCAAAAAGTAAGTTTTCACTTTGCTTCTTTCCCTTCTTTAGATGTTTATAACTCCACATTAAATGATATTTTACTGCAAGTCTGCTCTTGTAAATGTATCAGGTTGGTGGGGGAAAAAATCGGGGCGGGGGGAGGACAGGAAAACAAAAGGTAAACTCCATAGTCTCTAACCTTCTGTTTCATCTCATCTTTTGAACAAAAATCCAAAAGCTATTTATATTTCTTGACTAATAAAGCAACACAGAAAAATAATGGGACTGAAGTAGTAGAGAAGTGACATAAGTGAAAAGATTGCAAGGTAGTTTAAGGCATGTCATCCTCCCTCTTAAAATCATTAAATCCTGCTGTTTGATTGCTGTGCTTTCAAAGGAAAACAAATACAAGCAAAAAGGGAGGGATTTTTTTTTCCCCTTGCTGTCCCCAGAAAGCAAATATCCCTACCAAAATCTGCCAGTGTCACTTAAATCAGCCCTGTCTCCGCGGGCTTTGCATTTAGTAAACACAAACAGAAGGACTGTAGTCAGAAACACCACGGGGTCACAAAAATCAGGACTCAGGGAAGGTTATTTCTCTGAAACCCCACCCCCTTTCATTAACCTGGTGTCATGACAAGCAACAGCGTCCTTGTAATATTCCAGCAACTGGAAAAGCAAAGGGGGGAAATTATACATGGAGGAATATAATTGGAATTGTGCTGGGGTAAACAGACCAGCAATTGCCTTCCCTTTCTTAAAAAGGCCGCCTTTGCCATGGACGAAAAGGCAGGACCCTGAGTTAGCCGACTCCTTCGGAGTGCACCGTCTTTTTTACAAGGGGGAAAACATTTACAGATGGACTGTCATTCTTCCAGTCCCACAGGCAGTAGAGGTTGTGCTGTGACTCTCTGCATAACCCAGCCTGGGCATCTTATTTCAAGAAAAGCAAAAGGTTTTTGGGGGGAAGCAGGGGGTGTCATCACCCCTCCTGTACCACCCCACGGAAGGAGCAGTTAAGTGGGTGCTGTATTTGCAAAAATAGATCTATTTAAAAGGGGTTCCTGATCCTCAGGTTCCCCCATCACTTCCTCTTCCCAGGGGAAGCTGCTGCCGCCGCTGCTGCTGCTGCTGCTGTGATTAATAACATTTGTTCTTCTTCTTCTTCTTCTTCTTCTGCTCCTCTCTCTCTCTCTCTCTCGCCCCCCTCCACCCCCAATAATGCACTTCAGGCAGGGAGGGCAAAGAATTCAAGGCAGCCAGGGAATATCGAAATGGATAAGGAGGGCAGGGAGCACCATTTCTCTGATCCCGACTCCAGCAACGCCGGGAGCAAGGTGGCACAGAAGTCCAAAGGTAAGGTCTCTTTCCTTCGTCCTCAGGAGCCCCCCAAAATACTCCAGACACACACACAGAGAGAGAGAGAAAGAGAGAGATGACAGAATGAAGAGCAAAAACCCCAAGGTGAGGAGTGGGGGGAGGCAGAGGGGGAGACCATCCTAGCAAAGGAAAAGCTGGTTTCCCCCCCTCTCTTCCCCTAAAGGACCCATACACACACACACACACAACATGCACTACTCCCTGACCACAACACTCAGCCCCCCCTCTCCCCATGTACACACACACATACACATCTGCTCCTTGCTCTAGGTGCAGCAGAGGCAGGAGGGACACAGTCCCAGCCAAAAATAGGGAGGGAAGGCGGGGGTGGGGGGAGTGGGGGGGGAGGTTGGCATGTGAGGAAGGCCTCTCTCTTCGCCTCCTCCCCCTCCCCAACTCCATGCCACCCACCCACCCACCCACCCCTGGCACCTTCCAGTTGCTGCCTGCCCCCCACCAGGGAATGGAGAGGGGGGGCAGGGGAGTAAGAAAGGGAGCCCAGAAAGGGAGAGGAGCCCCCCTCCCCAATTCCTGAGGGAGAAGGACAAGAAGAGGAGGAAGAGGAGGCAACCCCCCTCCCCCCCACACACACAGACACACCCACACACACACACTCCGCCCCGGCTTGCCTCGCCAGGTTACCTGGCTTGGTGATCTCCGGGCCACTGAGTCCCATCTTGGCGGTGGCGGTGGCGGCGGCGGTGCTGCTGGTGCTGCCGGTGGTGCGGCTGCCGGGGCTCTCTGTTTGGACATTAGCATTGCCTCCTACTCCTCCTCCTCCTCCTCCTGGGCTAGGGCTAGGGCTGTTGCTGCTGCTGCTGCCGCTGCTCACAACATGGTTCCCCAGCAGCCCCCCGGCGACCCTGAGGGGCTCCTGCGCCTTATGGTGCGGGTGGTGGTGGCCCGAAGCCGCCAGCTGAGACTCCAGGGAGCCCACCAGGTCGCTCACCACCTTCTCATCCACCTCAGCGTTTAGGAAAACCTCATCCAGCAGATCCGACCCAGCCGCCATCTTTTTTCGGAGGGTTCCTGGCGAGCGGCTCCCTCCCGCCCGCCGGCCCCCCCCCTTCCTTTCACTCCTCCCTCTGCCCTCCTCCTCCTCCGCCCTCCCTCCTGCTCTCTTCCCCCCCACCACCACCCTCCTCCCCACCTCACTCACTCATTTTACACATACGCTGCGCTCCCCTCCCGCCTCGGCCTCCGCCACGGAGCATGCGCGACGAAAACTCAGCGCGAGCGGGCTGGGAAAGCTGCGGGGGGAGGGGGCCCGTCGAGGCGTCACCTCAGCGGCGGAGAGGGATTCCGTCGGTTCCTGATTGGTCGGCGCCCTGCTATAAATACTGAGGCAAATGGCTGCGAGCGCTCAGACAGCGAACGGGCGGCAAGGGCTCGCCTGCGGCCTAGTAGCGAGAGGGGACGGCCGCCGAAAGTCGGGCTGGCCGCACGCGCTGGGCGCCGGCCGAGAGGGCGATGAGGGGAAGTAGAGGCGGTGCTACTGGTCGCGGCCGCCGACGCCTCGGGGCTGGCCGCGGCTGTGGCTGTCGTCCTTTGTCTGTCGAAGCCCAAAATGGCTGCATGCTCCGCGGCGGCGGCGGCGGCGGCTGGGTCGCCTCTCGTCAGGGCGCCTGGGGCTCCCTAGCCGGCTCGAGGTTGAAGGACGGCCCACACCTGTTCCAGCTTATGAAAACAAAACAACCCGCGCCCTCTGGACAGGGAGGCTGGCGCAGAGTGCGGGGCCTGGTGCACGGACAGGCCGGCCGCGTTCCGCCGTCTGGACCTAGCGGGCGTTCCCCGCTGCCCGTCCGTGTCCAGCCGGGCCGCGCCGGAAAAGACTCGCGCCCTCCTCACTGACCGGGCCCGGGAAGAAGGAGGTCAAGGCTCTGCCGCGCCCTTGAGCCCGGCCTCAACGCGCCTCCGCGTTGGCTTGGCCAGGCGAGGTTTTTCTCCGCCTCGCCTCCACACTTGTGGCAAAGTTTGGGTGGCCGGTTCTGCCGGACAGTGGCCCGCGCACCCCGAAGCTCCCCCACCTCTTTTCACTTCGGCTGTGTCCCGTCACCCTCCCCTCAAAGTAATAACCCCTTTCTTTTTTTCTGTTTCCCGCAAAAGAAAAGCTGCTGCCGTTTGGACTGAGCTGCGGGTGTCAAAAAACAGCGTCCTCTCCCGCCTTTCTTTTTCAAGCGCTCAAGCTACTTCCTCCTTTTCCGTCAAGCATCGCTTACGCGTCCAACCGCCTTTTTTATTTATGGCATTACACATACTTGCACACTTTAGGGACTAGTTGCGAGCAGCTGAAAATGCGTAACGCAGCCATGTCTTCCTACCTTCTCTTGTCACAGGCAGTCAAAAATAGACTCCGTTGTGCAAAGATAAGATACAGCTGTTTATAGGTTTTATTTTAGGGAGAAGCCCAGGATAAGACGTCCTGAGAAGTATCAGCCAGAAAGGAAAGGAAAGGAAAGGAAAAGAGAGCACCTCTTCTTTATTTTTTTCTGCCCATCTTTTTTTCCCCCCTCTGAAATTCTTTTTACTTTTGCATTTGGTTTCCTCAGCTTTGCATGTACCCCTTTTCTGATAGTGCCAACCTGATTTTTCACCATTGTACCAAACAATTCTGCAAAAATAAAAATTCAGGGATCCCTTTTCATGAACAAAACTATCTTCAAAAACATATTTTTATTTTTAAAAATGGTTAGGTTTTAAAAATTGTCTATTCTGGTCCTCAGCTGTCTCCTCCCTTCTCCAGACAAGCAAGAATGCAAAATCAATACTTTGCAATGTCAGATCAATTAAATAATAGACCGTTCAGCACACCCTTTATGTTCCATCCCTTCTATTTTATAAGAATGAAATTGAAAAAAAAAAACTTTGGGTTTTATAATTGCTATCTCCCTTGCAGAGACACCTTATGTTTCTTTTGCCCTTTGTTAATTATTTCTGTCTTTTAACCTGCCTCATCCTGAGGATTCATATTGGGTGGCAATACTTTATAATTTACGTTTCTAGTCAGGCGTTTAAAATGGTGCAAATTAGAAGGGAAGTAAACATCTATTTAAATTGATGGTTTACTTTAAAAATCTGTGCAAATCAGGGTTTGTTTGTTTTTTTAAAAAGCTATGGAATATTAAGCTCTTGAATTCAAATGAGTGCCATTGCTAAGACAAAAGGAGGGAGTTTTCTTATTACTATTTTTAAGAGTAAAATAAGATTGAGATTTGTTGTTCGTGACACTGCACAGCAAGGATTGTAAAGGTCTCTAGTTGGGCAACTGGAAAGGTTAGTGTTCCTTGCAGGAGATACATTAACAGATTTTTTTTTATTAAAAAGTGACTAAGAATAATAAGCACATTATTATATACAAGGGAGCCGCTCATTGTGTTGTCTTTTGTCAATTTTGCAAATATTGGGAACTAGCAACTATGCAATACATTTCAGGCAATGTTTCTTATCTTGGGGACTTTAAAATGTGTGGACTTCAACTCCCAGAATTCTCCAGCCACAGAGCAGGAACAGTAACAGAGAAATGACATACCATGAAATGACATTGTTGAATATATGGGATGCAAAGTACGCCAAACCTATCAAAACAAATGGAACAGCAGAAACTGCCCTGGAAGAAGACAGTGCTGTAAATCTCCTGTGCTTTACAAATATTTACCTTCAACTTGAATTGCACCACGAGGCCCACTAGTAACCTGTGCAACTTAAGTAGCAGAGGGTTAATGGGTGTACCAAGGCTCAGTTGCAGATAATCCTTGATTTATGACCACAATTGAGCCCAAAATTTCTGTTCCTAAGTGAGACATTTGTTAAGTGAGTTTTGCCCCATTTTACGACCTTTCTTGCCGCAGTTGTTAAGTTAGTAATATGGTTGGTAAGTGAATCTGGCTTCCCCATTGACTTCTGCTTGCCAGAAGCAAAAGATCACGACCTCAGGACACTGCAACTGTCATAAATACAAGCTAATTGACAAGCATCTGGATTTTGATCATGTGACCATGGGGTTCCTGCAATAGTCATAAGTGGGAAAATATGGTCATAGATCACTTTTTTCAGTACTGTTGTAATTTCGAACAGTCACTAAACAAGTTGTAAGTTGAGGAATATCTGTATATTGCATATTTGTGTACAATCTTAAATATATTCTAATAGAGTTTCAGAGCCTCCATCAGAGATAACATGTAGATACCAACAGAAAGATGTTGCTGTCCCAGAAATATAGTAATTGACTATTATTATTATATTAATGTATAATTATTATACATTTGCCATCATTTTTCCACTTGGATAATTACCATATACATTTTGCTTAGTAACTGATAAGATCTTGTATCAGTTGAGATCCTGCTTCAGAACCATTAAACTGAATTAAAATATATATGGTAGAAATGCTGTAGTACTGATAAATAGGCAGTACTGTATGTAAATTACCAAAGTCCAGGTTGGCTAGGAACAAGTTTTATAAGTTGTCAGTCATTCTTTCCTACATAATCATGTACTTCCTTATTTATGCTTTCCTTTACCTTTGTCCTATCTGCTTTTGGTACAAAGCTACTACTAAGCTTCCAAGCTAATACATTTTGCCTTTTCTCTCACCTGCTGTGTGTATGGAATAATTAGCAGTAACATTATTAATCAGTCCTTGGAACAGGAAAACTAAAAGAACATTTACATGATACAAAATACTTCTGAAGTAGACTTAACTGTAGCTTACACAGCAGCAAGGATAGGATAACAGGCATGCTTACAATTGCTGCTCAAAGTCCAATCCCCTGTCGAGGAAAGTTAGTTCGGAGAAAAGCATGAGTTGGACCATGGCCAACATGTGGTCCACTGTCCATTTGCTATATCAAGGAAAAGGAATAGCTTGGAGCCTGGGGATACATTTGGAATATTAAGAACATGTAGTGGCATTCTTACCATATGGCTGCTAAGGGAGAGCTTGACTATCACAGTATAGTATCACTACTGTGATAGTCATTTCCTCCCCGCTCCCCTTCTGATTGTCCGGCAGGGTTTTCAAACAAGTCCCTGCAGTTTTCTTGGCAAGACTTTGCAGAAGTGATTTGCCCTTGCCTGCTTCCTAGGGCTGAGGGAAAGTGAATGGACCAAAGTCAGTCAGCTGCCTTCAAAGGCAAACTCATAATTTCCAGTTTCTAGTCTGAAGCCTTAACCATTACACCAAACTGGCTCTATATGGTAATCATAGCTAGTCACAAAATATCTATTTCCTATAAGACAAACAGGTCAGGGTGTTTCCTGTTGCTTGTTTTCTTTGACCATAACATCTGTAATTTGTCCTTTCCATGGGTAAGCATGCACATTGCAGTTGTAGCTGTCCACCAAAACAGATCTGCAACTCTGGAATAGTTGTAGTGAATGGTGTATTATTTGATTTGTTTGAAGAAACTTTTTCCTGAATGTATATTGCTGCTTTGTACCTTTTTAAAAAAAAGTTTTATTTTTTAAAATAACATCTTATATATAACTGCATGCAGGCTACTCCGAGTCTATGCACAGATTATTTTAATCATTTTAACCTCATAGTATAAAAACAATCCACAATGAAATAACCACAGAAGTTTCATTTATAGTTTAGATTAGTATATATATTTACAAAAATGTTTGGCTTATACTTAATTGAAAGCATATTTGATGTAGAAGACAACAAGCAACAAATCTAGCTTTGTTGTGGCTTAATGCCTTAAATATTGTTTAGAATAAAAATAGATGGAATATTTATCTTACCTAAATATCCTTAACGATTAGGAAGCATGTTCTAAATCATGGGTGTTCAACCTTTTGAATTGCTTGGGCTGCACTGAGTGAATTGTCTTGGCTGCATATAAAATATGTAATACACATCGCACAACCTTAAAAGTTTTACAATCTTGTGGGTCCATGTTACTAGCTGTCCAGGGCCGCATGCAGCCCATGGGCACCAGGTTGGACATACCTGTTGTACATTCATATTCTCTCTCTAAATTCTTTCTCTTGTTGCATTATACCCTCTTGAAGCTATTATAATTAAAATGCCTCTAATGTATAAGATCATTGTCTTTATTAAAATGAATCAATTATATTATGTATTTACACACTGATCATGTAACATGAAGCCATTTTTATTGAGTTGTTCAGTTAGTTATGGACAACATGGCTCTGGCACTCCTTATGCTGAGCATACAAAGTTATAGGAACACACTCTAGTTTATTCCCACAGTAAGGCAATATGATCTGGAGTACCTAGGTCCTAGGAAAATGTTGACACTCCACATCTGAGCATGATGATATTGCCCGGTTGAAGACATGATAACACTAATTCCTTTCTCATGAAGACTTCTAACATCATTCAGTTTTACAGAGAGAAGCCAGACAGAGAAATAAATCCCTTGTTCTTAACATAATGAGCATGGACAGCTGATCCATACATGAAGATGTACACTGGATGCAAGGTGAGGAGATAGAATTTTAGATTGTATATTTGAAACTTCTGGTGGGGGCTTGAAAAAAAAGCAGCGCTCAGTTTTAAATAATAAAATTCAGTATTAAACACTAGGAAGAAGATTCTGCTACCTTATTCTGTAAATCAAATCTAAAGTGCAAGTTATTGAGAAGATGAAGGAAGCAAATCTAGAAACAACTGACCAGTGTCTTGCCAGCACTGTTCAAATGAATTGCCTGACCTAGCACAACAGACTGGTTCATTCAACATACTAAGATAATGGTTAGATTCATCTAAGTTGGTGAACCACAAATTAGCAAGTACATTTTAGCATGTTGTGTGAACTTAGCTAGAGTTAGACATGTTTAGTCTTATTAATTTGATAATTTTGCTATGGAGTTTAGTAAAATGAACTGAGTGTCTGCTTCTGGTTGACTGAGTCATTTTTTACTGTTTGTTTTTATGTCTTCTTTCATTAGAGCAGTTTGTGTAAGTACTATAGTGTAATATTGCCCGGTTGAAGACATGATAACACTAATTCCTTTCTCATGAAGACTTCTAACATCATTCAGTTTTACAGAGAGAAGCCAGACAGAGAAATAAATCCCTTGTTCTTAACATAATGAGCATGAACATCATATGATCAATCAGATCATATTGCAGCCGTCTCCAGGGGGGCCTTTTATCAGGTCCGTAGGATTGCCCAGTTGCGGCCCTTTCTGGATCTGGG
>JAEANM010012245.1:0-14898 GCA_017656035.1 Myanophis thanlyinensis | reverse complement strand
TCAATTGATTGACTTTCATGTTTTATGAATAAAGTATAATAGATATTGATATTGCTGTACCAGGAGATGCCAGAGTCAAAGAAAATGAACTGGAAAAAATTACAAAATATCGCGACCTGGCCATCAAAACCACCCAATTATGGATGAAACAGGTAACAGTGATGTCCATTGTCATCGGAGCACTTGGGATCATGTCCAAGAATTTACAAAATACATCAAGAAATTGCAGCTTCCTGCTATAATACCAGTGGAACTGCAAAAGACTGCACTACTTGGAACAACAGCCATTTTAAGAAGATACTTGGTTGATACCTAGGATGCAGAGGTGGAATTCAACCAGTTTGTGCCTATTTGCTAGAACCAGTTGTTAACTTTCTAAGCAGTTTGGAGCACTGCTGGTTCAGCTGGTCATTAGGGCAGAGAACCAGTTGTTAAATTATTTGAATCCTACCACTGTTAGGATGCAACCCATATCAACCATCAGAGCCAATCAATGATATTTGAGATACATTTTTAAATGTTCAGTTGACTGAGTTTCATGTTTAATGAATAAAAGTTTATAATAATAATTTATTAAAAATTATAATAAAGGCATTGTAATGGTTTCTGAAAAGTTTGTACTGCAGTGTTTTTCAACCTTGGAAACTTTTAAATGTGTGGCAAATTTAAGCATGTTGGCATCGGAATTCTGGGAGTTGAAGTGCACACATCTTAAAGTTGCCAAGGCTGAAACACAGTGCAGTATTGACTATACTGATTCATTAAGGATCCTTGAAACGAGAAAGGCCTCTAAGAACAGTGAATTGATTTCTAGGCTAGTATTTATTAATTCATGAGGAAATGCAATTCAAATGTTAGTCAAAGCACCAATAAAAGGAGCATAATAGTTGTAAAATAAAAATGTTATTTTAAGTTTGAAGAATGTCAGTTTTAAATCCTACCTAAAATTGCAATCTTTAATTCTATGTGCAGCTGAGCATTTGAAGTTTGAACTTCAAACTGAGTTCTAATCGTATGGTATTTTTTCAGATTTCTGTAAGAATGAGCAAGATTCACACCAATGTGAATTTTATGAGCAAGTGAACTTCATCTGCTGCCAACTAAACTAAATGTTACAAATAATTTCTCTAAACTGATTTGATATGAATCACATACAAACAAATGATTTGAATTATGCCTTGCCAGAACTCTCTTAACCTTTTGCTGGTGTTCTTAAACTGATGGATTATGATATGTGAAATATTTGCTAGCACTTGGTATGTGTCCACCTTTCAGCAGTACTTCAAAACCAATTCAAATTGTGACAGGTCCGTGACCTAAAACAGATGAAAGAATATGATGCTTAAGCCTGAAATATGTGCATTTTATTATTAGTTTTTAGAGATAAAAAAATTAATACCAATGCTTCTGCCATGATTCATGCCATACCCATCACTTTATCATGTGCCATACACATTCCACCAAAGATACTTATGGCCCATCCACATGATTTCTGTAATGCAAGTTCTTTAAGAAATTGTTTCACGCTTCTGAGAGCTCTTACATATCTCCCTAGATATGTAAGATTAGAAGATTAGATTAGAAGATTAAAATATTAGAATACTTTATTTGGCCAAGTGTAATTAGACAACAAGGAATTTGTTTCTGGTGCAGAAACTCTCAGTGTACATGCAAAATGACAGAGCAGTAATAATCCTAATAGTAATAATAATAATAGTACCAATGAGGGGGTAGTAAAGAAAACAAGAAGGATAATAGCCATACAACTACAGCCATACCACACGGGTAAATGTACTTAGACGTAAAATAGTATTGTGAGAACTAGGTGATCAACAGAGTAATGGAACAAGAGAAAAAATTGTGTCTAGTTGTTTTAATCCCCTATACTGGCATCCGGAGGTGTGTGGGGTAGTTGAAACAGTTTATGTCCTGGATATGAGCGGTCTGTATATATTTTCTCAGCCGTCCTTCTGACCGCACAATATACAGGTCTTCTATTATCATATTATTATAAACTTTTATTTGTTAAACATGAAACTCAGGTCAACTGAACATTAAAAAACATATCACAAATATCATTAACTGGCACTGATGGTTGATAGGGTAGGGTTGCTGCCAGTATCCTAGGTATCAACCAAGCATATTCTTAAAATGGATGTTTTTCCGAGTAGTGCAGTCTTTTGCAGTTTCTCTGGTGTTATAGTAGGAAGCTGCAATTTCTTGATGTATTTTGTAAAATTCTTGGACATGGTACCAAGTGCCCCAATGACAATGGGCATCACTGTTACATGTTTCATCCATAATCATGTAGTTTCAATGGCCAGGTCGCGATATTTTGTTACTTTTTTCCCAAGTTCTTTTTCTTTGACTATTCTGCGAATAACAATATTGTTCTTATTGTTATTGCTGTTATTATTTATTCAAAATAATTTTACTATTCTTAGGTAGTTAGAACTGATTCCTTGAGCACAATTACCATTTGTCCCAGTATTTTGTATTTTCCGGCAAAGTGCTTTCTGAAATATCAAAGTATATCTTAGAGTAAGTCAACCTTTGCATATTAATTATCTTTTAGTTTGACTACAATCCACAGAATTTTATCCCACACAAGAGCCAACATTTTAATCAGAATTATGTTCATCTACATATTTTATGTAGAGATTTTGAGCTTATCTTTAGTTGGGCAGTTGATCAGAGAACTGTGTATAAAGATCTAAAGCAAATTTTGGATCACGATACTGCTTAGATAAATTTAATCCTAATACATGGGAAGTATTTGTTAGAACTTTTTTTTTTTTAAAGCAAAACTTGTTTTGTTATTGTCCTTATCTTTGATGAAATAGATAATTGTAATCTTATTGCAACACCTAATCAAGCTCCAGAAATTGTAAGATGGTAGTTAATTACATCATTAATGGAAGATTGACATTAGATAGGTAAAACAAAATTTTAAATATTGGTTTAGTGATATTTAGTGATAGTTTGGGATACTTTTAAGGCATATTATGATTGGATTATTGTTTTTACTTCATAAATAAAGAAAAAATGAGAAAAATTGGAAAAAATAGTTAAGGAACTTTTGAGTGTGTGTATGTTGTGTGTGTGTGTATAAATGCATATGCAAGGCATTATGAATTTACAAAGTCAAATTATATAAATTTCTTATGTTGCAAAATTATTAGTTAATACTCTATGCAGTTGAAATAGACCATTCACTAAATCTCATAAAGCAATTGTCTTGTGAGCAACAGGAAAAGGGATAATTGCTGCTTGATTGAAACCACTGCAACAAAGCCAAATTTGAAGATGTATATACTGTACACTCAACTACTGATTTAAAAGTTACTGAGAAATTAATCCTTTTAAAAATACAATTTTCCCCAAAGATAACACACTATATTTTTTATTCAGCTGTCCTTTTATTCTGTCAGGAAATAATAATCCTTAAGTACATGAAAAATGGAAAGGCTTGCAGTGCTTATTATTATCCTTTTGAATGGTATATGGTGCATATTGATTGTTGGATTATAATTATGCTTTTCTGTCTTCCTTTCTTGTATCACCAAGATTTTTAATATGAAAACTTCTGCTGATTCGACATACTATCATCCTTTTTGTTAGATGTTAATGCTAGGTTTTGATAGTAAAATTGTTGTCAATTGTTCATTCTGCACAATTTTGTTTCATGAAAGGACAACCATAAACTATATTAGACTGCTAGTTTGTATTATATTGAATTTAAAAATTCAGTTGAAAAATTGAATTTTGCAGAGGTGGTCAGTTGGATATAAAAAACTCTCCAATACAATACAATTCTAATTTTTGGAGGAAGTTTTAGATAAATATGATTTCCTTTTTCTATTAATTGGATTCCCATTCTTTGGCCAGGGTTTTCACAAATATATTTTATCGAGGATGCTCATTCTCTAATATTCTATTTTGATTTGATACTGGAAACACTGGCTTGTCTTGCCTAGGATAAGGATAATCAGGGTATAAAAATAATAAAATACTTTTTACTGTGTTTACTGAGTTAAACACAGTAACATTTACTGATAAAGATAAAAAAATTGATATATATCGGTATCAGATTACTAAATTAACCAGAATAAGTCTTGGATACTTCCCATGGCCTGTAATTAACTTAAGGAAATTGGTACAAGGATATTTTAAATAAATATTTATATTTAAGCATTCTTGGAAATAATTAGTGCAAACAAAGATTGTTTGTAAATGTAAATACGGTACCTAAAATTCTTTATCTTCTTTATCTCATCTTTAATATAAACAGTTGTTCAAAATCCTAATGGATTTATTGAAAAGAAACATTAAAAATGGATATTGTTTCAACATTCATATATTTGGATGAATTCCTATATAACCTCTTTAAGATATTTTAAACCGCTTGATAGATTATTAAACATGCTGTTCCCCGATTTACTACATCCAAAGTATAGCTTCCATGTGATGGGAGAGAAGAGATACATTTATCATTGGGCATACCTGTAATTCAAAGTTATTTAATTTTTTTAAAAAATTGCAGTTCAGGACCAATAATAAAGGTGTAATATTACCTTTCTGATACCTTGGCAGTGGTCTTGGTTCCTTTTTATGCAAAATTCTTTTATATTTTCAATATTAGGCACTGTCAGAACATATGGAGCAGATGCTGGAATGATAGGCCCTAGGATATACCTTGTTTGAGAATTTCAAGTCAATTCTTTTCTTACCTACCCTTTCCTCCCACCTCTTAAAATTTATTTTGACTTCATGGCTAATGGGGTATTGGTACTTCAGAGAATGTTATCGCTACCCAAGTTTTTAAACAGCTGTTTCAGGAAAGATTTGGATTATTGTGCAAAGGCAATTTATTCTATTAAAAGATAATCTGGTTACATACCTTGGACCATATATGTCTACCCATATTTGGATATATCCTCAGGAACTTTTGAAATAAAAAAGCTAGATGCCCTGTCAACCTTTTTCACAATATAGGTAGTCCTCTACTTATGACAACTGAGCCTAAAATTTCCATTGAAGCAAGACAGTTAAGTGAATTTTTTACCATTTTCCTTGCCATAGTTGTATCACTGCAGCTGTTAATAATATGGGTGTTAAATGAATCTGACTTTCCCATTGACTTTGCTTGTCAGAAAATTGCAAAAGTTGATTATGTGACCCTGGGACTCTTCCAACTGCCAGAAATATATGCCAGTTACCAAGCATTTGAATTTTGATCAGATGACCATGGGGATGCTGCAATGGCCATAAGTGTAAAAAAACGATCATAAGTTACTTTTTCCTGTGCCTTTGTAACTTTGTTTACTAAATGAATGGTTGTAAGTTGAGGACTTCCTATCTTATATAGGGTGAAACCAATAGTTTAAAAAGAATACGAAATATATTCTTACTCCTTTAAAAATGAGAGAAACATAAGGTGTAATCATGTTCCTATTTACTTAGAAATTAGTTTGCCTGCATTAAATGGGGTTTCTAGTGTGCTAAGTAAGCATAGAATTGTGCCTTAAGGATACAGAAAGAATGTTAATATGAACTTTGGTCTTCCTAACTAAAGCAAATACAAATACATGAATTATGAATGCATATAGGATTGTCACCCAATTAGATATTTACTTTAAGGCCTACTGTATGCAAAAGTATTACAGCATAGAATGAATCTGAATGCATAATTAGTAGTTTAAGAAAATATTAAATCTGGAATCAGTGAAGACGTATCATATAGATATATAAAGTATGGTCAAGAAGTTCAATTTTATTATCTTCCTGTCATCCTTCTGGCCTACAATCTCCAAACAACAAAACTTGCTTCTAATCAGAGAGGAAAAGCATTCTCCTCTCCTAATGAAAGTGAAATTACAACAATCTATTAAAAACAGCCTACTCCGTTAAAAGAGATACAGCTTTTGAAAGGACCATCAAGTTTCACTGAATAGTCAATGTAGCAAAGTGAATATAATTTTCATTGACGAATTGTTCTTATTGAATCTAAATTATCTCCAGTGCCTGCTAGAGAGCTAAATTGATTCCATGAGCTCCTATTCCCATTCCCCAATCTGTTCTTGTTGGTTGAGGAATCACACCAGAACAATGGTAGAACTGGTGTTTGGGATAATCTAGAGAACAGTAAGAGTCATAATCCTTGGTTGTTAGGTTATTGCTTCAGAGATATTTCTTTACCTGAGCAGAGAAAGAAAATGACCAAGGGCAGGGGGGAGGGAAAGCAGTGGGAGCAGAAATAATTTCCTGCTGGCATCTCCATTGAGTTTCATGTGGGAATGTGGCAGAGAACATAAGCAATCTACCTTCCTTCCCCCCTCCCCTTCCTTTCCTTCCTAGTAGGCATGAAAGTGGCTGCTACTGGGTGGAGGGAGCAAGGGATTGCAAGACTGGTTGGGAAACTGCCACAGAATGTTAAAAATGAAATTTAATTATGCTATAAGCTTTTCATCTTTAAAATAGGTCGAGGTTACTTCAGAGTGTTAGGAAATATGAATCATGCTTGTGGAGACTTTTCATGGACAGTGTGCATTAATAATACAAATCTGATTTTTTGTAATTAACACAAAGAATCCCAGCCTAGGCTCCAACCATCAGAAAATATTCCAGAAATCTCCGTTGTGGCAGCTCCTTTACTGAGAATTTGAAGAATAGCATTAATATTTGAAGTTTGTTATTGTGTTCTGCTTATAACTTTTGATCCTTAAATTTCCTGCACTCACTGGTGAAGATTTAAGGCAGCTGCAATGTTTTTTAAACTATTCCCTATTTCATGGCAAGTAGGTGTGTTGGCTGAAACTCCCAGGCTCTACCAGCCTCACCTTTGGGAAGGCTTTTGAAATCAACACTAAAAATATCTGGAATTCCTTAAAGAATACCACAACGTTCTCTCAAAGCGATCACTGTGCAACACAGTACTCAAACAATCTGGTATTATACTGCTGAATTTTATGCAATGCCTCCTGGATGTTTTTCAACTACTGGTGTGCGGAGAACCCTGTGGATCCAATGGAAGAGCTCTATAACTTCTGAGATTATAGTAAAGTACACTGGTTTATTTAGTTGATATGTTTCTTTACATAATGCAGAAAACACATTTTAAAATAATTATATAAGGACATAAAAACACATCAGTGGTTGGTGAACACTTTTTAATACAAGATTTTCTCCCACCATTACAGTGTCTAGTGGCATAAACAAACGGCACTGGTGCTTAGGGGAAACCAGCTGATGAGAATGCCATTGTTATTATTCTGTTCACTGCCCCTTCGCCTCCAGTTTCTATGGTGACAGGTAGGCCCAGGCCTGAAATTGTTTGCGCTTGCGCATGACCAGTAATAAAGTGGTATCAGTTGCTAGGGACAACGGCACTGTTTGGAAGGCCCTTCAAGCTTGCAGCATTTAGGCTTAGGAGGCTGTGTGTGTTGGTAAAGTGGGGAACATCTTGAAATGTGGGCCAGACAGTAAAGATGTTGGCATCAGACTGGTAACTCAGGGAGGGGGGGAGGAGTAACTTACTAACTTACTTCCAAAGTGCATCTGTCCAAATAAACTGTGCCTTACCTGATGCCACTTAATAATCTTCCTTGAGCTCTTTTGGGTGGGGGAAAGTGTCCCAGAGCCTGTCTTTACTTTACAGCAAGCACAGGACAATATTCAAGCATCAGGGATTTGGGGGCATAAAGAAACTTTCTAGGGCAAATCTATACTGTCACCCTCACTTCAACACATATCCTTCTAGCCCTCTTGGAGTGGGGGCCCAGGTCTATGGGGGAGAGCAAAATTAACATCTGTTTTCAGGTTTTAAATTCTGTTCGCATATTTCAAAAGAGGTTTGATGAAAAATGCCACCGGAACAAGTTCAAAGGTGAAGGTCATTTTAGCCATTCATCCACTAGCATGTTAACTGGCCGTGTCAGCACACAAAAACTTTGCAAAACAGTCAATATGGCTTAGAAGTGTCTGCTTTGTGTGCAGTCAGCCAGAGGCTGCCCAGCCCCAGCTAGGGGATGGACTCATTATTGCAAAAGGTTTCTCCTCCCTCTAGCGTACCCAAGATAGTCTTAAAGGACAAGGAAAAAAAAATCCATGCGTAAAATGATTTTGTCTAAAGAAAAAAAGCTAGGAGCAACCCTGGGAGTAGTTCCAACTTCCCAGAAGGAAGTTGTTGGGTTTTTCTTTTTAAAAAGGCAAGAAACCGAGACATGGCTCTAATATTTAAAACAATTATGAAAGACACCCTCCTGCCCCCCAAAAAAAGCAAAAAAAAAAAAAAAGCAACATGAGCATAGCATCAGACCCAGTGAATTGATACTAAGAAGCTAAGCTCATACAAACTGCTGGCAGCATTACCACTATTAATTATTTTTTTATAATTAATAAAATTTGACGCTGTATCAAAAATTTAGTAAAAAAATTAGAGCTGAGAGTTCATTGATGTTTATTAAGAACTGCTTCTGGCATCTGTTATTACTTTTGCCATACGTCAGGCCGGTTCTACTGCATCTGTATGCAATAGAAAACCGTGAGGGAGGGAGCTGGGACAACCAGAACGGTGGGGGGACAAGGGGCTGTTCCAATACTGTGGGCCCAGAAGGAGTTCATATAAGGAAATCGCATTACACTCCGTAAAAATATTGCATCTTCACCAAAATACCTCAAGAGTGTTTCAAAAGCCAAAATATACCTTCCAGATGGAAAAATGTCAGTGCAGCACCATGACCCTTTGCAGTCTACATATACCACTGTTGGGCCTCCACTTTCCAAAAGGCATTACTCCGTAATTCTGCTTTTTGATAATGGCAACGGTACTTCAAACTCCATTGCTAAAGATATTTGTGCCATCTGTCAAGCAACAGCAGGCTAGAGAAACAAGAGCGCTAGAGTTTGCAGAAAGGACCCCAGGTGATGACTGAATTGTATAATATATGAAAAAATAGGATTCCTTTGATAAAAAAAGATGGTTCCTCAGCCTGATTGGCATTGGAAACACCCTTTGAGCTTATTTGTAGTAAAGCACTTCCCTCCTTTCCCAAATCTATACAGATATGTTTCGGTAACAGTAATTAAGTGTAAAAACGTAATATTGATTTCATAAAGTCCTTTGAATTTAATTCTTAGGCTATGTTTCATGTTATGCCCTGTAGCTAGACACACGTGAATAGAAAAGACAGTACAGTTAGTTTTAAAGGCAAACAGCAGAGACCGACCCAGTGTGCCACCCCTAGTGCTGCCTGCATGTCCAGTCTCCCTTTGCACAAAACGCTTTGAGACGCCTGCTGTCAGAAATATTTTGAGCCAAGAAGGTTTTTCTTTTCTTTTTTTCTATGAATAAAACAAAACATAAGCTGTTAGGCAAAAATAAAATCAGTGTCCCAAAAGTTCCACAAGCACTCTGGTTCTAGCAATGCACTCGGAGAGGGCCTGCTGGGATCAGGCAATGTTCGAGATTCTGAACGTTGGTTTTCTAGTTGGCAACAGATCTGCAGGCCATTGATCCCACTGATAGATAACACTGGTGTGGAACTAAAGGCTCCATCTCCGTGGGTGTCTCTGGTTCATTAAGGAGGGACATAGGGAGGTGGGGACCGGTATGGGGTCATGTTCTTCGGGCGGGAACCTTTACCCTCCATGGGTGTTGTGAAAGGAGGGGGAGGCTGATAGGGAGGGGCATTAGGGTCTTCATCCCGCAAAGGTGTATACTCTCCTATGACATCTTGGTTCAGTGGAGTTGTTTCTGGCATATTTTGATTTGGATACTCAGGGGGAGGGAGAGGAGCTTTTTCTTCCTGCAGAATCAATGGCATGCTAGAGGAAGGGGGAGGTTTGGAGTCATCCAGCTCATCTGCAAAGATTATTGGTACTCCTTTCTTGATAAAGGTGGCCTGGTCTTCTATAGTGAGTTTGCCTTTTCTCTTTTTGCGATAACAAATCATAGCAATAATGCCAGCTATAAGCAAAATGGCTGCCACCACTACTGCGGGAATTACAGTGTGCAGATAAACATCGTCTTCGCTTGTCTTTTCTGGATCTCGTGGAACAATTTCTGTGGGACGTACAGTTGTAGGGAACTCATCTTTAGTCACAGGAATAAACTGAATGTGTTTGCAGCTACCAGCACCAACTACAGAAATATTGATGGGCTTAAATTCTGGTTCTAGGGTATTTGAAAAAACTGTGCTTGGAACTCCAGAGTCATCAGAAATTTTTCTACTCAAGAGAAGAATCTTTTCTCTTGGGCATGGATCCAAAGGCAGAGTATTATTTGTCCATTCAACTAAAATAGAACCTTTGCCAATATTCTCTATGGTAATAGTACTACTGTTTCTATCACCAAGAGCAAATGCCAACTTCTTTACCAACATAATTTTTTTATTAATGTCATTGGCTACTGTATTATGGTCTCCATGGAATCTGGCCTTAAATTTAACTGGAGGTATCTCATCATCTTCAAGAGTGTGGACAAATATTTCAAAAGCATCCACAGCTGAAAGGCCACCTTTGTCTGTAGCATGCATAAAAAACTCATGTCTGCCTTCATGGGTGTGACTAGGTAATCCGTACATTAGTTGACTAGTGCTATTGAACTGCACCCAGGAGGTTTCCTCCAATGTTTTCTCATTTTCAAGTTTCATAGTCAGCTGTAGTTTATCGGTGGTAGTATCTTCATTGTCATAGAAAGTGTCAGAAGGTATTTTGAGCTCAAAGTATGTGCCTACCCATGCATCTACCCTGTCAATATGGTTTTTCAACACTGGTGGATCATTGGGCACACGGGGAATTCCAACTGCAGTAGTGCGAATACGAGTTGGTGGTGAAACTGTTTTTTCACCAAGGGGTGGTTTAGTAGTCCGAGGAGGCTTTGGAGGTCGAGGAGTTTTTGAAGGTCTTGGTCTTCGTGTTGTTCCTGTATCAGTTGTTGAGGGTGTTGATGCTTTTGGAGTTGTTCCTTTGGGTTTCTTTGTTGTGGGAGGTGTAACAACGGCAGTAGCTTCTACTTGCCCAGACACTGTTGGCCGAATTTGGCCAGGAGTAGTACCTATTTCTACTGTTCTGGTTGGCTGAGCTGGGGCAAGGGTGGGTGTCTGAATAATAGCACCTCTTGTTCTAATAGTAACTGTGGGTTTCTTAGGCAACGGTACAGGCTCTCTTACTGGAGGGGCTGTCGTTTCAGTAGGAGGTGCAATGGCTGGAGAAGTTGGTGTTGGAACAATTCTACTTGGTGGTTCTTGGGGGGGCGTTGTTGGCGGTCCAACAGCAGTCACAGGTGTTGGTGTAGCATTAATCTGCCGTCTTATTCTCTTTGGAAGATTAGGTTTCTTGTTTGCAATGTGCCAACCAACCACAGGGTAACCAAGATGAGCAGACATTGTTCCTTCCTTAGCTGGAGATTCAACATTACTTATGTTGGGAACACTGTTTTGGCTCAGAGAACAACCCAGTTTCCATGACAACAAGGCTCCATTTTCCACCACCTTCTTAGCATTCCCTGGTCCAGCCATGAAGGCTGACATGTCAAAGAGTCTATTATTTACAACAGGAACTAATTTCATGTTATAAAGTTCCACTTCTGAGAAGGTTTTCATTCTGTTCAAAAGTTCAATCCTCTGCTTTGGTGTCATTTTTGTTAAGTCAGCATCCAAAATTACAGTCAAGATGGTGACTGGTTCCTCAGCGCTACACACAAATGGTGATGCTTCATTCACATCTTGTAAAGCCACCCGTACCGACTGAGGTTCATTATGATCTTCAGGATGAACTTCGATTGAAAAAACATTGGTGGTTTGGGGCACATAGCTTCCATTAGATACCAGATGCACTGCAGTCACTGAGATATAATGAATGCCTTTATCTGTTTCAAGTGGGAGACCTTCCAAGGTTTTGCTCTCAGGTTCCCAGTGCAACCAAGAAGGCAAGGATTCTTTTCCAGCTTCAGCAATCTATTAAAATGCAAAAAAAAAAAAAGTGACAGTACATTATTATCTTTAGAAAGCAAAAATGCACAAAATGCAAAACACATTTTAGAATTTTTTCTAACAGGCAGCTACTGAAGGATGCTGTTGAAAAACTACAAGAAACCAAAATTTTGTATCTCGCCATATGCCAAAACTATGAAATCTTCTGGCTTACTATGAATTAATTCTTCTTCCCCCAAAAAAAGGTTAAACAAACAAACACAGAAGGGTCTTCTTTAATTTGTTAATCTGTGAGCTGGAATCTCTGGTTTCTTTTTACCAAACTGTGAAGCCTTCAGAATTTGGTTTTTCAGCAGGAAACCTTCTGCTTCATACGTACATCTTAGTAAACGGACCATTGTATGTTTTTGTAGTTTGTTCAGTACATTTTACAGTTTTAATGTGTTTTTAGTATTTTTACTTGTAATATTTTTTGAATTGCAAGTAACCTAGAGTCATTGACTGAGATGGATGGCTATAGAAATTGAATGAACGAATGAACGAATAAAATTATTACCATTTGAGTGGGAATGGCTGAGTTGCAAGTATGCAACTATTTATAGTAAATCAACTATACATAAAATACCTGAAAACCATTAGAAGCTGTTCCTTATATCTGCTTAGTTGCCTGAATTGAGTAAAAGTCCTTTAACAAAGATTAATCTTTGTATAGTTGGAAATAAATGAATTGAGAGAAAAAGGAATATTATCTTTCATGAAGGATTAGGAAAAATCATACAAATGTTTAGTCTTAAACTTTCATAGGCTTATTTGGGAGACTGGGTTAACGTTACTTTAATACATTCCTAGCCCACATAATTAAGCTATCTCTTGAAGGATAAGTTTCTTTTTGATTTGGCAGTTTCTTAAAACGAAGTTTTAACCCTGACTCTGCAACAAGAGTCCTCTTGTAAAAGTAATAATGAAGGAATCTGGGCTGGCAGTGCAATGGTTCAGCAGTTAAGATGCTGGGCTTGTCGGTGCAGATTCGGGTGTTGCACAATGGGGTAAGCATACATTTTTGCCTAGCTTCTGCACACCTAGCAGTTTGAAAGTATGCAAATGTGAGTAGATAAATAGGTATCATTTTGGAGGGGAGGAAACAGCCCTCCACAACATCATGCTGACCACAGAAACATCTTCGGACAGCACTGGCTCACATCAATTGGAGATGAGTGCTGCTGCCCCCTATAGCTGACATCAACTAGCAGAGTAAAATCCACAGGGACTCCTTTTCTTCCTTTCATACTGTACTGACTGAAAATCAGGGGTGGAATCCGACCGGTTTTGCTACTGGTTCGGTGCGAGTGCATGTGTGCTGAACGTGCTGCAGTGTGGCTCCTTAAACTGCTTTTAAAGGCACCACAGGCAGCGGGGATCATCAGGAAGGTTCCACAGATGCCCCAAATAGCTGATTAAGGTAAGTAAGAAAAAAAACCAAAGCTCATATATGGAAGGATAAGGGGAGGGGCCAATTTCAAATTTCTACTACCGGTTTGGGCGATGTGGTGCGATCCGGATGAATTTCACCACTGCTGAAAATATGTAGATGCACCAGTGGTAATAGACCAGGACCTAAGCAATGACTGTGTGGCATAGAAGTTTGAGAACATGCACTGTACGGAACTGAAGGATAGTTTATTTATTGTTCATTAACACCATCTACACATGTATTCAAAAGCATCAAAACATTCATACTTCTAGTGAATTATTTATTCCATTTCTATCCTACCACAATCCAAGTGATTTTCAGCTTTTTAAAATTACCCAGTTTTGCAACAATAATAATTCAAATTCAAATTTTTATTGTCAATGCACAACATGTGTGCGGTGAAATTGAATGAGCGCATCCATCAGTACAATCACACAAAGCACAGAAACACAGAACACATTCAAAAAAATATACAAAAGATTCTGCTGTCTTTGTGAAGTAGACAAAAACAATTTTAAAAATGGCAGTACAACTAAAGCATTAAAACTGCTCAACTACTAAAGGGACCAACGGGCCTTTTCAAGGAATGTTTTAATTTTTCTTGTAGATATTCATGTTCTCTCAGACTTTAGGGTTGGGAGGTTAATTGTTGGGTTTATTTAGTTCTAATCCTATGATTAGAAGTGGAATATTTTTAGACTATAGAATTTTTGTGTTTTGTTTATCTTTGGTTGTTGTGATTTTGCTTTGGCTTTAAGTCTTGTTTGCTGCCTGTAGGTATATATATATGGCAACATATGTATAAAACTATAGACATACATTTTTGGTACTGCCACCTTCTAGCATATCCAGCCATTTTCATTTCAAGGGCAACTTGAATAGGAAAGTTCCTATTCAAACAAAGTACCAGCACCAAAGAAACATATTATGCGTGTGCCTTGTATTATATAGGAATGCCTGAATTAGGTATTTGAAGGATAAAATAGTTAAGTCTATTTTAAACTATCAGTCATTTTGCTGATCCAAATTCGTTGTAAACAAATCTTATCATTCCAGAAGTCTAAAAATTCAGACTATAATATTTTGTTGCTTTTAAAATAACAGAAAAAAAAAACAAAAACTAACAAAACACAAAAGTACATATAGTTTTCTCTGTTCTTTTATGTGATCAGTCATAAGTCAAGACTACCTTTAATAAGTTTCTACAGATATTTATTCTCTATAAATCAATTTGATGTGCAAATGTTAAGGGCTGAGTGGCATAGTTAGAGGTTCTTATATTGCCTAGAAAATGAGTGTCTTAACTTATATAGCAAGAGTATCATTGGATCTTCAATTATGAAATATACCACAAAAAGGATGTTGGTCTTAACTGATACGGTCCTTCTCATCGTGAGAAGCATATTCTCCAATGTCCGGGAATTGGAGAATATGCTTCCCATGATGAGAAGGACCGTATCAGGTAAGACCAACGTCCTTTCTCCATCGTGTTGG
>JAEANM010012244.1:386-14898 GCA_017656035.1 Myanophis thanlyinensis | reverse complement strand
ATCCGAAGAACCAAATCTTCCTTTCTTATGTATAGCACAGGGTGAAACATTGTATATGTTGTTTAAAATGTTTAAAACTTAATAAAAATAAATAAAAACTAAAAAAAAATCAAATACATTTTTCCCATTAAGAATAATGTAATGAATCACATGATAGCTGACACCAACAAGCTCAAGATTGTGCATTAAGAACTAAATGAATGATGAGTACCAGACAAAATTTTCATATTGGAATGGATTGAGTACCAAATTCGATAAGTTTCAAAGTAGTTGAGTATCAAAATATCACTGTACATAATTTTTGAATGTTTGGTTACATGCACAGAGACTCCCATAGAGTAACAATCCTGTTGGCAATTATGTCTACTTGTGTGACAATTTCTGCCTATATTTTTGTATATATTAACACCAGTCATTTTGTGCTGCATGCAAATATCAACAAAAATGCTATGCTCATACAGTTCTTCATAATTTTGAATCACTTTCTTTTTTATTGACATTTTGATGATGAAGACTTCCTTCCTTATCCATTAATTGATGGATCAATTTCTTTTGTTTTTTTTTCTTTTTCAATTTATATGCCCATCATCTTCCTGGTTTATTTGCATTTTCAAAAAAAGTTCCTGTATTGAATGTCATACAAAATGAATGAATGAATGAATGAAAGATAGATAGATAATCACATGGTGCAGAGAAAATAGATAGATAGATAGATAGATAGATCAATGCTCTGGAGTGAGTAATAGAACTATAAAATTGCTCTTCTACATTTTAAAGGTGTGAGATCTTTTCTAGCCAGATTCTTTAGGTAGCTCTTCAGCTCATTTAGTAATTACATCTTGACTTTGATCTTGATCTACTGGACAGCTCCATCATTTAAAAATATGAGAAGCATAACTTCTTGTTAAACTTTTTTATACTTTATGGTTTTCTTTAAAGTTTTTTTGAAATTCTATCTGATAAAACGGCAAAGTATTTAAAAGCCTCTTTGCAAAATATGCTGTTGGAGTGATACACCTTTCCTCAAAGTATTAAGATAGTTGTACCTGCCTGAAGTCTCAGCTTAGCTGTTTTAAGAGTTGACTGCATAAGAGATATTCCACATTGTTCTCTCTTCGGCAGGAATGGATCACTCTGCAAGATGCCAGTGTTTAAATCATAGCGACCAATAAATTAATGCAGCTACACTACTTTAATTTGGAGAAAATAATTGCACAATTGTACTGATTATTTGATGATAAAATGCTGTTATATTTGATGTATGGAACTTCTAAGATCATAAATGAGAATATACACAGTATTATATATCATACCCTATTTATTTATTCTCTTCAACCATTGAATGATAATGGCTAGAAAGACTTCTAGCATTACTTTCTGGAACATCTGTGGACTTGCTTTTCAAAGTTCACATAGAACTTTCTATATATGTTACCATATCTAAGTGCTGAACTTATAACATCCTTGTAGAGTATTTACTGTAACATATTACCTTGCTCTTAAATATGATAATTAGGATGATGATGCTGTTAACATGCTTATGGTCTTCTGTAGAAGATTTATAATTTAAAATTCAGTGGTTACAATAGAGGAAAATGAGAAAGGCGGAAACAAGGACCTACTAAAACAATGTACAACACTGTTTTTAATGACCTTAAATATATGTGCAACCTATATACAGTAAATGATATTAGAAGAACAAAAATGCTAATAAAAAAGATTACTCTAGTTATACTAAGATTGCTTTGCTTATTGGCAGATAATTTATACCAGAAGATGGATTGGGAGAAGGAATATAGTCCTACTAGTTCTCCTGAACCTCTGGTGGTTTTAGATATTGTTTCTAGGGCTCCTTTAGGCAGTGTTCTGAAGGCTGTGTGGAGGAAATTTTTTTGACATTTATGTCACTAAATGTATCATTCCATAATGTTGGTCTTGTCTCTGGTCCTTCAACATCTATCTAAAACATCTAGGAAAATCAAAAGTAAGGAACAAGGATGCTAGGTGTCATTATCATAGTATCTATTTCTATAAAATAGAAATATCTATAAAATCTATTTCAGACTTCCAGTGACATCCAGATTCCCTGTTCCCTCTTTTAACCTCAAGGAAGTAATTAATATTGTAAAATATTAAGTTGTTAATGAGCTATAAGAAAGAAAACTTGTTAAAATAAGCTCCAGATGATATGGAAGTGCTGCTAGTAATTAGGATACTGGATTGAGGGACTGAGTGGTTGGGTTGCCATTGCAAAAATGTCCTTCATTCTCAGATGCCAATCAAATTACGTGTGTGTGTGTGTGTGTAATGAAGCAACTAGATGCTAGCTGCAACCATTCCTTAATTAATCTTTGGTGCAACAACATACTAGCTATATATATCCTATATACATAGCTATAGCTAGGACTGCCAATCAGTGCAAGATTCAGAATCACATAAAGCTTCTCACAAGGATTGAACACCACATTGATTGACAGTTGTTTACCAAGCACAACTATCTAAGTTATAACTAAATATCTAACTAAGTATCCCATCTTTATTGTTTTTACAAATAAGACAGAGAACAAACCAACACCTTTTTTTCTAATTTCCCCAAAACAACAACCCTGTGAGAATGATTGGCCCAGGGACACTCAATTGGATTTCATGGCTAAGGTGGGACTAGAACTCACAGTCTCTTGCTTTGTAACCTGGTGCCTTAACCATTGGACCAAACTGACTCTCATATTTGTTCCAAAGACAAAACTTATAGTAGCATTAACCTTCAATACTCTAAATGTTTACAACCTGATTTGCTAAGGATACGCCTTGTGTAAAGAGAAACTGGCTACATCTTTAGGATATCTGACAGTGACTTGTTTAAGTGGAACATGGGAAAAAACTTTTTTTCAGAGTTGTACCAACGTTATGAAATGCACAAATTTCATGATTTGATCTAGTGGCTTCATTCAGACAGCCACACAGCTCATCAAAGTTTTTTTTACTTAATAGCAACACAGATGGTAGAAAAAAAATCATTTAGAACTTCCCCTGCAGTCTCCAAAATAAAAGATTGCATGCAAAATAGGACTGAATGGCGGGGAGATAAAAAGTCAATTTACCTAGCTAAAGGCAAAATTAATTGTTTTCATCTCATAGTAACCTTTATTGTGTAAGGCATTATAAATGGAAAACAGCCTTGTAATATTTACTTATATACAAAAATCACCCTGTTTTCAGATAGAATGTTCTCGCACCAGAGCTTATCTGGAAACAGTTTGAGCAATGTCTTAGACATTGTTTAGAAATCTGATATATCATATTGCCTGATGCACTATTGTAATGCTATTTTTTCCACCTTGTAGAAGACAGCGTTCTCTTTGTTACACAATTGAATGTTTACTGGCATCTATATGCTCTTCCGGCAAAAGAAAAGAGAACCAATTAGTCTATATTTGACTGCAATATTAAAATCCTTCTTGTAACATCTTTAGGACACAGTTATATCCGACATCTAAAAAAAAATGGATTGCATAAGTGCAAGATGCTGCCTATTACACAAAAGACATAATTATTTCCTCATTGCTATCAAAACTAGATCTTGATAGGAACTGGGAATTAGGAAGACAGCTTATTTTGAATGAGGAGAGATGTAAGCAGGTCGGGAGTCCTCCTTGAAGCAGTATTGTGTCATGAGAGGCAAAATGACAGGTTGAGATATTATAAAGTTATAATATTTTGTATATTTGTGCAACGTCAACACAAAAATTTTGCTTGCAATGTCGTAACAGCCACCTTGCCTGTTTTGGACAGCCAATATCCAAAATGACTTTACTACAGAAAAAGGGATACCCTTGAATAATATATGATCATAATATTGTAGTTTTAGAATGTTAATGCAACTAAATTGAACCACTAAATAAAATTTACACACAACAGTGCTTCCTGTCATATCAGAGATTCATTATGAGTTCATTATGAGATGATTAAATTACTATTTAAAGCACTAAAAGATTTAGAGCCAAGTGTTTACCAATGTTTTGCTTGGTATATTGGCTTAGGACAGTAGTGGCGAACCTATGGCATGAGTGGCAGAGGTGGCATGCAGAGCCCTCTCTGTGGCATTTCTCCCCATCGTTTGCAGGGAAACAGAAGCTCACAAAAGAAAATGATCTCACCTCTTGCAGAGCTGCTGGTGTTGGAATGCCCTGCCTCCTTCCAGTCAACTGGTCTTCGGGTCTCTGCTGCGCATGTGCATGGGCGCAGTTTGGGCAATTGGTACCTAAAAGGTTTGCCATCACTGACCTGGAAGCTAGTGGTATTAGCAATTCTCTCCATGGTTCCTGCCAGAGTGTGATGACTACAATGTCATATTTACATACCCATGGATACATAAATATATAACTAAATGCTAGCAGATGGTACATAATTATTTTTGAAAGAACTGGATCTAACACAGGCCATGGGTAGTGGATTGCCACAGGTATTTACATCATCAGTCAGTGTCTGTTGTTCAGTATTTGCTACTGTACTCTGTGGAAATGACAATTTCCATTTCAATTGCATTAAAACACCACTTTTGAAAAGCTGTACATTTAATGAAAACTTCAAAAAAATTACAAATGTTTGGTGCAATGATGGAGTTTAATTGTTAAATGTTTATAAAATAAACATGAATTTAGTTGAATTTAGTTTAGTTTAGAATTTATTCAGTTGACTAATAATGGAAATAATATTGTTTAAGTCATGTTCTGCTCTTTGAACCACTGAACATTCAAAACAAGTAAACATCTTTACTGCCATCATTCTTCCAGAACCTTTAATAGCCCCTGAAAACTATGGTGATGAAAGGATTGCACATCAACAGTTAGCACCACCAAGCTGTATAGCCCTTGGTTGCTGTGGTAGCTTTTGAAAGTGCTGTATCTGGCAAGGGACCACCCAGTAATTCTCAGGACTGAAATTCCATAAACTTGTCTAACAAACCCATGGTCATCAAATGAACTACCAAAGATATTGTAAGTTGGAATGACAGGAGAAAAGAACTTGAAGGTTAAATTCTGGAGCTGAGACATATAAAAGCTTGGAACTTATTCCATTGCAAATCATCTGGGTGTATACAATTTCATTATTGACAGAAATGAAGAGTTTAATCTAGCCAAGTTAATCTAGGAACCTTCAGCCAAATAAGAAAATTCTGGATAAGGGTTAAGTGTCTGGAAGACTGAGATTTATAGCAAAGCTCCAGAGCAAGTCTGAAAGTCTGGATGAGAAGCAGAAATATTCAAAGCAAAGCTGAAAGGTGGGATGAAACAGATTCAACAAATCAGATATATCCTGTAGAAATTCTGAATGGGTTATATCCTTCAGATCAGCTCTCAAATCATGCCTAAACTACAGCTAATCCTTGGCTTACAGCCATTTGTTTAGTGATCATTTGAAGTTAAAATGGTACTGAAAAAATGACTTATGATTGTTTTTCACATTTATGATCATTGTAGCATCCCCATGGTCACATGAACAAAATTCGAGTGCTTCATAATTTATTTGTATTTATGATGGTTGCAGTGTTCTGGGTCACGTGATCTCCTATTGAGAACTTCTGACAAGCAAAGTCAATGGGGAAGCCAGATTTACTTAAACTATGTAACTCACTTAACAACTGCAGTGATTCACTTAACATTGTGGCAAGAATGGTCACAAAATGGATCAAAGTTCATTTAACAACTGTCTCGCTGAACAATGGAAATGTAGAGCTCCATTGTGGTCGTAAGTCGAGGACTACCTGTATAATGACTGTGAAGATCACTTAATGACCATACATTTGCTTTAAGCCATGGTGTTCACTTAATGACTGCCACAGAAAAAGATTGTAAAATTGGATTGGTCACATGATTGACCTGCTTTATGACTGAGTTACGATCTTGGCTGCATTATGGTCGTAACCTATGTACATTTGAATATGCTTTTAATGTAACAAAATTCAAGCAATTGGTTTTAGAAAAGTATATGGATTTACCTCAATAGCATCTTAAAAACTTTTTTGTTTGTGAGCAATCTGGTAGAGATACATAATCATATACAGAAAATATTTCCCTTCATATTTTCTGTTAAACTGTTCTCTGTGAATAAGCTTTCAAAATGACTATACTCATCAGGATCCCAGTGATTTGAACTCTTCACCAGTGTAGTTTGATGATTTAAACAAGAGATATAATCGCACTGAGCTAACTCATTTATGTATTATGAGGAGTTTGGTCACAGACTTCCAATGCACTGATTAGTGAAATCAGTTTGAAACTCTTTTTCAAAATATCCTATCAATATCAGTTTATTCTATATAGGCATTCTTTGTTTCTGGAAATCTGTCATATACAGTCATGTTTGTAACTTTGTAAAGTGGGTGAATGGGCATTACCAAACTATTTAGGTATTTCATTACATCATTTTTCAAAAATATTGGTGCTCATATTAACAAAAATGTGGAACTGTACCAAGGTTTTCAAAAGATAGTATATTCTGAACCTATGTCTATTCCATAACAGAGCTGTCTTAGATGCCTGAGGCTGTCAAATACAAGACAATAACATTTTTCTGATGATGGTGTTCTGGTGAAGTTATTTAATTTTTTTAATTTTTATTCTGCCGCTGAAATCAGGTCTAAGGTTGCCATGGTTGCTGTTGTAAATTTTAATTTGGGATGTGTAATATTTTAATGATACTAATCCTTTTAAACATAATAATACTTTACAGTATTGTTAAAGCCTCCCCCAATATTTTTTCATTTAGTTTTTAGTATAGTCATAAGTAATAAAAATAAAATAATAAAAAGATGATGGGAAGAATAAAAGTTGCAGACTTCAAGAGGGAAACTAAAATTGTGTGTAATTGGACATTTGGAATTGAGTGGCAGAAAACAATTGAAAGTTGAGACATCTACAAATGATGAATATGTAATTGCTAAAATGTATAAGCTTTTATTGAAATTAAAAACAGAAAATAAATAAATGAAATAAATGAAAAATGCAAGGTAAAATTGATTAAAAAATTTGGATGCAACATATTTATGGAATGATAGGAAAATATGTGGTTAAAAGGATTGAAATTATTAACTCATGAAAGATAATTTGTATGAAATGATGTACCACTGACATATGACCCCAGAAAAATTATCTATAATGTGTCAAGGTACTTCAAATTTATGTTGAAAATATGGTCAACATAAAGAGTCAATTTATCCTTGAGGACTTGTAAAGAAAACCAGAAATTTCTGGTTGCAAATAATATAATAATACAAAGAATTTTAAAAATGAACATTCAACTGAAGCCAAAACTTTTCTTGTTGGGATTAATGGAGAGTCATTTAGAAAAGAACCACAGAATATTATGTTTATATACAATGGCTGCTGTGAGACCATTATATGCAGCAATTATTGTATATAAATTGAAAGACTGAACTGCAAGGGGGAATGGTTGATGAAGGTGACAGAACTAGCAGAGATGGCAAAATTAACATATTTAATTAGAGAAACATCAGCAACTACTTTATCTGTGACTGGAAACCCCTAATGGACTTTTTATTGAAAAGGGGAAAAATGAGCCTATGATTTATGGATTTGAAGATTAGAAAGAGTACTTACAGAAAGAAGAAAATTGTTATGTAGCCTTAGATAAAGAGAATAAAATATACTTTTATAATAACTGTCAAAACAGGTTGGAAATCACTTCTTTATAATATTTCCTTTTCTATTTTTATTTTCTTTCTTATTTATTCACCATCCTTCCTTATTTTCTTTATTTCTTTTTTAACCTTAGTATTGTTTTTACTTTGTTAAAAAAGTTCTTCAACAAAAATTATATTTCAAAAAAGAGGAAGATTAAAATTACTAAGGAAAGCTTTCTATACCAGCTGCCCTCTAGAAATTTTGACTGCAGTAGATCCAGTGGAAAGTGATAGGAGTTAATGCATCAGGTTAGAGAAGGCATGCAAAAAAAAAAGAAAAGACTCAGTAGTTGAAAGCTGAGCAGAAATGAGAAAACACTGACTGAAGACAAACAGCATAATAACAGAATAATAGACTTGGAGGTCTTCTAGTGCAGGAGACCTTATACCGTTTCAAACAAATGTCCAATCTCTTAAAAACCTCTAGTGGATGGAGCACCCACAACTGCTGGAGAAAGCTATTCTAATGATTAATTCTTCTCACTGACAGAATATTTCTCAATAATTCTAACTTAGATCTCTCCTTGATAAGTTTTCATATGTTAGTTCTTATCCAGCCTTCAGCTGCTTTGTAGAATAAGTTCATTTCTCTTCTTTGTGACAGACCCTGAGATATTGGAACACTGCTATTATGTTGTCCTAGTCTTCTTTATACTAGATTAGACATACACACAGTTCCTGCAGCGGTTCTTCCTATGTTTTAGTTTCAGTACCCTAATCATCTTTGTTGTTCTTCTCTGCACTCTTTCTAGAGTCTCAACACTTTTTTCATATCATGGTGACCTAAACTGGATGCAATATTCCAAGTATGATTTTACCAAGGCATTATAAAGTGGTATTAACTTTCACATGATCTTGATTCTCTGTTAATGTTGGCTAGCACTGCATTGGCATTTTTGGGGGAGCTACAGGCTCATATTAAAGTGTTTGTTCAATAGATTCCTCTCACAGTTATTGCAAAATAGAACACTACAAATACAAAATATAATACTATACTACAAAAGAGAGTGGAAGTAAAAGTGTAAGAAAATAGCTGGGGAGTGAGAATAGATTACTTGCAAGGCTAGCATTTGTGTCTCTTCGGGAGCAAAATTTTATGCCTTTAAAGTTTATAAGCTGCTCAACTGGAAGACATGGTATAACTTTCTTCTTCCACATAAAGGTCCTGTCTGTGTGGTAAGGTGAACTGATCTTCCTATTGATCAAATGCTGCCTCGGAAAGGAGCCTCCAGTTGTGAATGAAGTTACTGCTTCTCCAGTCCAGTGACATTATATTTAGATATTGAAAAGCCATTGCAAGTCCCTGACTGCTTTCAAAATGGCAATCTGTCACTATCTTGTGTTTGAGGTTGCTGGAGAACATCCTTGGCTCACTTGTCTGACTGCTTGAGAAACATGGACGTCAAATTAAGCAAAGCAACTTAAACGGCTGAATCATCCACCCTCCATCAAGATTTGGAAAGGCAAAGGAACTTGCCATTAATGAAAACACCATTTGCTTCTATTTTTGAGAAGGAGGACATCAGGGCATCAGGAGCATGGGGGGGGGGGACAATCACAAAATGAATATGTGATACTAGTAAAAACAGGTGGCAGGGCTTTGGTTGTCTGGTCACAACCAGCACCTTCACTTTTTAAAATTGCCATTTCCCTTCTGCCCAATATCCCTGCATTTGAGTTTGAACACTGTCCCTTACAGCATCAGTATGACTTACCTAGCATAGCTGTATATATGTGCGTAGTGCTACATACATGCACCTAGCATTTCTTTTTCCTTTTTACAACCCTGTAATCCCTTAATTTGGTATAGAGTTGGGGCGACTGACTACTTATGTCAACTATATGTATATAAAATGGCATGCCTAGCATATGTATGCACCTAGCACACGTATCACTTCATTTCTGATGTACCTTGGAGAGAGAAGGAGAGGGAGGGAGGGAGGGAGGGAGAGAGAGAGAGAAAGAGTGTGTGGGTGTATGTGTGTACATAGCAGGAGAAACATGTCTGTTTTGAATAGGAACATATTGATGGCTGATTGCAAAAGGAAGGGATCCCTTTGGGGAACAGCACAGCAACATCTTTTGCGACCTGCTGGAAAACAAAAGAAATGTTAGGAGGCATGAAGCCTTGGATGCAAATTAGTCCACCCACCATATGCTTAAGAGCAGTCATCCAACAGCCACAACCTCAGCTGTAGGTGGAGATGACAAACAGATAATTAGTACCTCTCAAGATGCCAGCTAAAAGCTATGTGGAAAAAAGGGTCACTTGGTTAAGCACATGTTCTTAATAGTTTCTTACATAGTGAGAAAATTGCTTTAAGGTCCAACATAATTGTCTTACCTGCAATTAGATTTAATTACTGTCCTGAAGGGACAGTGACATTTGTTACTGAGCAGAAAAATATATGTACATATTTTATCTTTGAGCTATGATTCTTTGCTAGAGGAGAAATATCCCTTTAGCATAAAAACAGCATCTTGCGTTTAAACCATATCCTGGCTGTATTTAAACAACTACTGGCACCCAAATCCTGAGAAAAAGAATAATTCTGAAAAAAATCTGCAATGAGTTTTCAAATGGATTTTCCATGTGGATTTCATTCATAGTATGCACCCAAAAATGTCAACTTTGAACCCAGGCCTTTGGCAGCTCCTTGTCTGGGCCCAAAAGGTATACACATAAAGTAAATTTCCTGCTGTTTAAAGTGAACCTATATTAGTGAGCATTATATGCACCAAAACAATGCACATACCGGTAGTTATGATTACAGCAAAAGTTGAATTTGGAAGATCAGTCAGGTTGAAAGGAATCCTGAGCAAGTTGTTGTTCCCTCCTCAATTCCTGTAATGTTACCCAAATATTACCCTTCCTCTTCCAGTTTTACTCCCACTTTCCTTCTCAGGTATCTTCTTTATCCTTTGTAGTATTCTTTTCCTATACTTACTATACATGCTTGATGTTTTCTTCTTCCACTAGATATGTTGACATTTGTGTGTGCATATACATGTAAGTATTATCTTTAAAAAACACAATTAATCCAAATAATATATTGCCTTAACAGTACAAACAATAAAAAGGATTGATACTAATGCATATTCCTATTTGGTACTGCCCTCTGTGGAGATATCCAATGGATGTCTGATTGAATGTTGACTTCAACAGTTTCTGATCATCCTATTATTCTCTAGTGCAGTGTAGAAGCATTACTAAGAAGCCTTCCATTCCATTTTAAGTGAAATACTCTTTAGTATATCTTTATGAGCCAAGAATGAGCTCTCATCTTTGGTCATGCTTACTGATGGCTGTGGTTCAACATTGGTAGTATGCTGGAGTTGGCTTGTATAGTTTCACAAAAGCCAATTGGGAAAAGAGCAGAGCATGATGCTTAAAACACTGAATAACTGTTTCACAGCATGGTACAACTACAGCAATGAAACTGACAGAATTAGTGTTTAAACACTTACCAGACATCATTGTTAAACACTGTCCAAAATGCCCATGGTTGATTACATCTGACATAAGTTAGAGTATATCTGAATTCTAAACTATGAATGATAATAATCCAAGGTTCAAATTTGTCTTTTTGAGATTCCAGTCACTCTGTCCAGGCTTAGTATTATGTATAATTGAGCTATCTCCATGGCAAGTTTTTGTTCTTCAAGCAGATGGAGTAATTTAGCACATTCTTTTCCCGGAACTCTGCATTGTCAGCAGTGACTTTTTAAATGCAGACAAGGAAAGAGCCAGGTAAATGAGGTGACAAGCTGCACAATTGCATTTGGATAACTGCCTCCATTAAATTACAGTATTCCTTTCTTCCTTCCATTCAAAGAGCTTCAGTCATTAAGTGCTGAGAGAACAATTCTAGGCAATGTGGTGATGGGTATGGAGCTGACCAGAGTTCACTTCACTTCCACTTATTCAGATATATGCACAGAGCTGCATCTCAGTTTCTCCCTGGAGCTCTAAATTACCTGGCCTCTATTTCTGAAGTGGAACCAATGCATTAGAAATCCTCCACTCTTCTATCTTAAAAATAGTTTCCAGCATTTCAAGCACATATACATAAAGTTATGATTAAAGTGTATGAAGATCCATTTTGCTTGGTGTTTTACCAATGCTTGAGAGTACATTGCACTAAACTAAACACCATACAAAAAGAATATTGAAGCAATCATACTTGAAGTTGTCCTATACTTGAAGTTGCTTTTTCTGTTTTCATAGTTGTATTGAAATGTATTGAAAACCCCAAAATAGAAGGAAGAAACAGAAATGGGAATGAATAATTTTTAAAAAGAATTTATAGCAAATTATACAGTATACAATTCTGAAGTTTAATATTTGAAAGGCTCCCACTTCAGTTGGCTTCAGTATGGAATTCTATTATTCCAGCTTTTTCTATCAGTATTCTGTAGATTTCTTCCTGACAGCCCCTTTAGTCTAATCTACTGATGCTATGCCCTGGATGGATGGTTTTCCTAATATGTGAGGGATCCTTGGTACTTTCTGAACTTGTTTTCTTTCAGATATTTCATTACCCAAACTAGGTAACAACGCTTAGACTAATAAGGATTTGGGTTTGTTCTCAGTTTATATTGTAGTGCAGGGGTGTCAAATTCAAGGACTGGAGGCTGGATCTGGCCCACAGGGTGCTTAGGTCTCACTCACAGACCCACCCTAGAAACAGGGAAGGAAGTGCCCCAGCCAGCAAAAACTGAGCTCACGAGGCCTCTGGCGGCCCTCCTGAGCTCTGTTTTCCTTGGCAAAGAGTTGCAGGATGACGTCACAGCTGAAAATGGACCTTGGGAGCCCATTTTTTCTTGCAGAGTGCTCAGGCCACCGTAGGCCACTGTAGGCGCCACTGACACAAGTGATGTTGAGCTGGCCATGCCTGTCCTGACCATGCCCTCAATGAAATCGAGTCTGACACCCCTGCTCTAGTGCTTGCCCTGTCAGTGTTGGTGGGAGTGGCCTTGAAGGTTTTTTGTTTGAACTGTTTATTATTAGCTTGTTCAGCAGTTCCTTGATTGAGGTATTGTGTACTTCTTGATTGTTGCTGTGATGTTAATCTTGAAATTAATCTATGCTCATCTAGGTTTTGATTGCTGGTGGGGAGGTGTTTTGATCTTTTTGTTCCTTTTTGGCTTGTTGAGTTTCTCTTTTGCACAGTATGTAGGTTGATATTGTTTATGTTTATGTGTCTATTGATGGCTAATTTGCCAGAGTGACAGGCTTCTACAAATTCTCTAGCATTTTAAGGCTTGGCTTGGTCTAGGATGATAGTTTCCCAGTTAAAACTATGCTTAAATCAATCCATATGTTGTGAGAATAAAAACATTTCATTGTGTCTTCTGACTGCTAGTTGGTCTTCATAGATGCGTTCTGCCAGTTTTCTGCCTGTTTGACCCATGTAATGGCTGTTGTCGTCATTACAGAAACAACAGTTTGTGCTCATCTAAATAAAGTCCATAAATAACAGGGGTGTCAAACTTGCGGCCTGTGGGCTGGATGAGATATGTTCTGGCCATGCCCACCCCGGTTTAGCAAAGGGGGAAAAATCACAATACATCACATGATGACAATGTGACAATGGGAGTTTGACACCCCTAATATACAGCATCTCTTGTGGGAGGTTGGATTGTTGCTTTGGTAGTGGAGCCCTTGATTGGTGTAGGTCGTTTTTCGGTAGTTATGTTTCTAGTTTACCATTGTGGTCTCTGCTGATCAGGATATCCAGGAAGGATAGCGAGTTGCTGTTTTTGCCTTCTCTGGTAAGCTATATTTCTTTGAAGAGGTTGATGGTTGATGGTTTTGTGGCTGTTTTGTAATTAGTTCTTTCTATTATGGTGAAGGTGTCGTCTACTTATCTGATCCATACTTTGGGCTGTATTTGTAGAAGTGCTACCACTTCCAAATATTGCATTACAACCTCTGCTATAAGTCCTGAAAGCAATAACCCATAGATGTAACTTTAAGTTGTTGATAAATTTGTCCATTGAATTGTATGTGGTTAGGCAAAGGTTTATGAGATCCATAATCCTGGCTGTTTAATCTTCATGTATTTGGTTAAGTCAGGTGTGCTTTGGAGAAATGCAATCATAGATTCTTTGGCTAATTCTGATCTGTGGACATGAAAAGCGCTGTAACATCAAATGAGACCATGATTTCATTCTCATCTATAGTCACATGTCTGAATGTTTGAAGACATTGTAGTGAGGATGATGGAGTGTTTGCTACCCTTTGTGAGGTGCCCAAGCCTTTTTGTCAATTCCTTTGTGATGTAGGTTGAGGTTCTGGTAATGTATAATTGGATGGAGAGGTATGTTAGGCTTGTGTATTTTGGGGAGTCCATAGAAGCATGGGAAGATTGGCCCACTGCTTCTTATCCACCATTGTTCCTCTTTGGTAATTTGGCCTTTCTTGGTGAGGCCACAGAGAGTTGTCTTGATCCACTTGTCTATTTTCTGTCTTGTGTTAATATTCACTGGGATGCAAGTTTCTGAATAATAACCATCTACAGTATTTGTCAGCTGGTAGGATGGTCACAATTTGGCCCTTTGTTAGTTTTCTGAGAGTTGTTGTGAAATGACATTGGGAACATTCATATGTGTCATGCTACCTGCAAGCACTCTTTGGCTTACTTCTGGTTTTCATGGTGGCTCTCAAAATCTTTCAGTACTCATATGCACAAATGAAAACCCTGATAATGGCTAGTCTATGTTATCTTATGAAATAGTTTCAGATTTATGTATTTATTAGTTTTCCATTATGTTCATCAAGATGTGTGTGTGTGTGTGTGTTTGTGT
>JAEANM010012243.1:0-14898 GCA_017656035.1 Myanophis thanlyinensis | reverse complement strand
TAATATAATAAAAATATTTATTTTGCATTGCTGCTGGGCTTTACCAGCAAAACCTTACCTGCAAGAGCAACAGTTGTGTCTCTGAGAAAAGTGGTGAGATCCATGAGGCACTAAGAAAACCACATTTCAAAAAATTTGTCGTCTTAAAACAGAAACATACAAAAGTTTCCTTGGGCTTGAGTCAGTAATGTTCATCAGGTTAGCAAAAGCTTCCCAATCTCGGTTTTTCTAAAAGGACAGGTTCCATATAAGTCAGGGGTGTCAAACTTGATTTCATTGAAGGCCACATCAGGATTGTGTTGACCTTGGGGATGCCCGGGGGGTGGGGTGGGTGGCCAGCTCAGTGTCACTCATGGGGCACCTGTGATGGCCCACAGTGGAAACGAGCTCCCAAGCTCCATTTTCGGCTGTGAGGACCTCCTGCAACACTCTGCCAGCGAAAACGGAGCTCAAGAGGGCCAGCTGCAGCCCTTCTGAGCTCCGTTTCTGCTGGCAGAGGCACCATGGGCCGGTCCTTTGTTGTTTCCAGGGCAGCCCCATGGGCCACATCTAAGCACCCCACAAGCTGAATCCAGTCCCCAGGCCTTGAGTTTGAAACCCCTGACTGATATAAGCTGTCGCTGGAGCTTTGCTCAAACGGTTGATCAAAATTCCCCAGCAATTTTGTGAATGGAGGACTGGGTGATTATGTTCTCTGTGTTTCTCTCACAGAAGGAAAATTTCTCAATTTTTGTCCCTTCAAGGGCAAGGCTCCTTTTTAGCAGTGACGGTTATTTATTTATTAGAAAAAGACCCACAAGAGGCATTCTTGAGTAATATCTGATTTTTCTGTTGAATGGGAACTCTTGGAAGTATTGGAGAGAGGACTATATTATGAAAGACACTTTGAACTTTCACAAATATTTAATTATTTGTAGCCATCCTTATAGGTATTCTTCAACTTAAAACCATCCGTTTAGTGGCCGTTTGAAGTTGTAACGGCATTGAAAAAAGTGCCTGATGACCGGTTCTTGCAATTATGTCCATTGTAGCATCCCCACAGTCAAGAGATCAGAATTCAGATGCTTGGCAACCAGCATCTATTTGCTTAACGAACTCACAATTCACTTAACAATTGTAGCATTTCACTTAACAACTGTGGCAATAAAGGTCATGAAATCGGACACGACTCCCTTAACAACTGCCTTGTTTAACAGCAGAAATTCTGCTCTCATTTGTGGTTATATGTTGGGGACCTCCTATAGTTTTACAAATAGCTCAAGGCACAACAATCCTGCGAGGTGGGTAGAGCTGAGAGAGAGAGTGACTTCTCAGCAAGAATTTCCCATTCCATCCCTGAGAGAATATCTCCATGATTTTCTGCTTTTTATCAATCCCAAATTAAAATGGAATTGGAAAAAAGAATTTAGGAGAATTCCTCTGCTCATTGCTAACTGATAATGTTATTCAAGGATCCTGTCCCCAGAAAACTGAAAAGCTCCAAAGATAAGTATCAATTTCTTTCCCAGAGGCAACAGCCAGTATCTTTTTAAAAATTACTATTATGATAATTATTTCTACAGGAACAAAAGGCAGAAACTTGCTCTGTTTATAGCATTTCCCACATTTGGCTTCCCTTGATAGACTTTAAGATTCTAATAAAAACACAAAATATATGCCACCAACTGGAAGTTTGCTCACACCAGCCCAAACAGCGCATACCAGAATTCTTTACATCTTCATAGTTTTTGTTAATGAGGTGATGGAAGATTTGCTGAAGGCAAGAAAATCGTGGAAATGTAGTTCTTCAGGGCATTTTCAGCCTCTTTCACCAGGCAAAATAATTCAGTGAAAAATCCTCAGTTTTTGTACAAAGCAAACAATTGGATTCCACTTGAAGGAAATTCGGTTCCCACTCTTGAGATGATTTTATAAGATAGGCCGAAAGAAGTGCAAGAACTGGTTGTAAGTCACTCTTTTCAGTGCTAGAATTGAATGATCACTAAATGAATAAATTGAAGACTACCTGAATTTTTGAAAGAGTTCATCTCTGTGAAGTTAGCACCTGAAGAAACAAAGTTAATGTCCTTCTGACTAAAAATATCAAGAATCTAAATTTGAATTTAGCGGCGTCATAATCCACAAGTAGAATTTCAAATTTAAATCTGTAATTTTCTCTCTCTTAATTTCTGGAGTTGGAAAAGTAAACTATCTAACTTGCACCACTTTTTCTTTCTCTGAATGGTAATGGAAACTTCAAAGACAGTAGTTGTTTTGTGTTAATTGGTTTTCTGTTTAAATATCTGCAACTCATTGGAGCTATTTTCTAACTTGAGTAAATAATCCATTAAAGAGCAAAGAAAAGCCTGGAGCAAGAAGTGATTCAGCTTTGCTAAACTTGAAACAGATTAGAATTACATGCATTTATAAAATATAAACATCACTTGCATTCAAACGTTTTGACTATATTTTCTGCCCAATCAGAAGCTACTCAGGGATACAATAGTATAAGATAAAAACATTTTAAGATCTATGAAGGAGGGAGAATTTAATTTGAGTTTTATCCATCCTTGTGTCTCTTCCATTTGGAGTCCATTCCAGCTGGGGATAATGGGGAATGGTGGTCTGCTCCACCAAATGGAACCCAAGTTGTGAAGAAGTGGGCTAGCAGTATTCACACGACAGTGATGTGGGGTATAATCTATCCTTTTTTATTTATTCCATTTGATGGAACTGAAGCTGGCTTTTGATATAATTTGAGGATTCTTGTTGATTTTGAAAAACAGGTTAACTTCATGGCCACATCTCTTCTTGGTTTTCCCAATTTTATTTGTGACACATTTCCTCATTGCTGAGAGTTTTTTCCCTCATGATATGAAGCTCTGCTCTTCATTTTTCAATCTTTAAATCATCTTCAATGTATTAATAATTACTGTAACTCCAGAGTGCATTATTGCTTTTATTAATAACAACCAAAATGTCACAAAGCAATGAAAAAAGCTTTAAGAGTCTATAGGTTTCTCCATTGTACTGAATGTTTTGTTATCTTCTATTTCTTCTAAATAAGTTTGGGCTCCGGATCAAAATTTCTCACCAAAGGCTCTTGAGTAAATTACACTAAGGATAAGAAGTCTCTGTTCCTCTTCCTTGATTACTAGGATGAGATTCATCTAATGTTAACCTGACAAAAGAACATAATCTTCCTCAGAGCATATATAATTAACCTGTGGGATTCATTACCCCAATATATAGCAATGTCTACTTACTTGGATAAGTATAATTTGCAAGACTGATGCATTTGATGTTACAGATGTCTTGTACAGGATGCCTACAGAAGTAAGTATTTAAAATCAGAAAGTTTGCATTGATCGCACTCTTAAATTCAGATTAAGCCGTGGTTTGCTTAACGTCAGCTAGTCCTCGACATACCACCATGATTGAGCCATGGTGGCACAGTGGTTAGAATGCAGTACTGCAGGTTATTTCTGCTAACTGCATGAAATTTGGCAGTTCGATTCTCACTAGCTCAAGGTTGACTCATCCGTCTATCCTTCCGAGGTGGGTAAAATGAGGACCCAGATTGTTGAGGGCAGTATGCCGACTCTGTAAACTGCTTAGAGAGGGCTATAAAGCACTATAAAGTGGTATATAAGTCTAAGTGCTATTGCTATGATTGAGACTAGAATTTCTGTTGTTAAGCAAGGCAGTTGTTACATGCTCAATTTTCTGAACTTTGTTGCCCTGATTGTTAGGCCAGTCACTGCGGCTGTTAAGTGAATCATGCAGTCACTAAGCAAATCCAGCTTCCTCCTTTGAGGTTGCTTATTGAAAAGTCACAAACAGTGATCATGTCACTACAGTATGCCGGTTGCCAAGCGCCCAAATTTTGAACACATGACAATGGGGGTGTTGCAACAGTTGTAAGTGAGAAGATGGGTTATAATAATCTTTTCCAGTGACATCTTTTGTAACTTCAAACATCATGTAAACTGTTGTAAGGCTAGTGTTACTTGTCTGGTTCATTAAATTAACCACAGTTTGTGCAGTTGAGGCTGTTTAAGTAAAAATGATTAATTTTTCATAAAACCTAGGTTAACATAAAAGTCTAATCCAAACTCAGAAAAAAACCATCTCAGGTCTTAGCTCATCCATCCAGTTTGTCAGTCCAGACATTGACAGTCACTGTAAAATTAGCTGTTAATTGGGATTATAGATTGCCCTTAAATTAGTTTCACTTCCCTGTGCAATTTCTGTGTTCTTTCAATTTTTTTTTTAAAAAAAATAGCTTTATGGATTAGAAACAAGGTAAATAAGAGATAATTAAAGAATTGCTAAATTTCATTTTTATGAACTGGGTTTGCAATGCAGTGTTAGTAGAAAACAACCCAGTGGGAATAAAGACCTGTCATAATCTTGTTGATGATGCTGTTTGTTGATGTCCTAAATAACACCAACGCCCGGATGGTCTTTTTTCTAAAGAAAGAAGAGTTTATTCCATCAATTGCATGTTTGAAACCTCAGCATTTCCTTCTTAATAGAGGCAAAGTAAAAATAAACAAGGGAAGCGGTGGGGGTCTCTAGGGCACCAGGTCTAATCAAAAACCTATCATCTGGCAGTACCTCTATTAGAGAAGCCAATGAAATATTTCTCCAAAGTAAGCAGAGGCTAAAGTTCTGCAGAAGATTGCAGACCTTAATCGGGCTGGAGATTAAGAAAAGGACAGGGGAAAAACACTTTGATGTTGAAGCAACCAACTTTATGGGTGTTGAGACCACAATCAACATGCGTCAACATTTGCAGCCAGTAGCAGCTATTTAGATAAGAAGGCTGTGATTGTGGAAATTAACTTTTGTTAATAGGTTACATGGTCCTGATTTGGGACAACAGACCAAGTTACAGTGATTAACTTTGTTGGATCAGGTAACCCCAAATCTGATTTTAATAAAGGAGAATATTTGTAACTCAGGGTTCAAATAAGGGATCCTTGGTGTTCTCTGAGCTTGGTGGTTTTCTTAGAGACATTTCATTACCCAAAGTAGGTGACATCATTTCCTCTAATTTTATTGTACAGGTAGTCCTCAACTTACAATCAGAATTATTGAGCCCCAAATTTCTGTTGCTAAGTGAGACAATTGTTAGGTGAATGTGGCCTTGTCTGCAACCTTTCTTGCTATATTTGTTAAGTGAATCACTGTAGTTGTCGAGTTAGTCACATGGTTGGTAAGTGAATCTGGCTTACCCATTGACCTCTCTTGTCAGAAGAGGATTGCATGATGCCCTCCCCAGGACACCGCAACTGTCATCAATGCAAGTCAGTTGCCAAAAGTCTGAATTTTGACCACATCACCGTGTGGGGCTGCTGCAATGGTCTTAAATGTGAAATCCGGTCATAAGTCACTAAATGAACTGTTGCAAGTTGTACTGAAAGTATTGAATTGTTTTTTCTTTGTTTCCTTGGTTCTGTTTTTCTCTTTTTCTCCGCTTTACAATTTGGACTCGATTGCCAGTGGACCAAACTCTGCCTTCTGCTTGGAACTGTGGCACACCTCCAAGCACACCAGAGGAGAACGAAATGGTCAGGAGACCACCCAAGAATGACAGTTGTGTTGCAAATGTTGGCAGAACTTGGACAACCAGCTTTCATGTGTTGAAGACGATTCTTTTAAAAAAAAAAGAGGCTTTGTTATTCACCCCGGGCTTTCGTTCCATATTCCCCCCCCCCCCTGCAGAAGCAACAAAGATTTCCATTGTCTCTTTCATGAATCGCGGGCAGCATTTTAGAGAAGCCGCAGTGGCAGCATATTGTTGTCATCTGAAAAAAGAAAATAAGTGACCAGCTGTGTGGCAGGCAAAGGCTTCCCTTGCATTGCAGATTTCTTTTCTCTCTTAGGCAGACCGATAAGGAGCTACAACCTTGATGGCCAGCAGATGCCTTCCGAGAATGACAGACATCCCTTGTGCCTGACGGAGAAACCTGTTTCTGTTGGTTATCTGTGTCGGTCCCTGGATTTAGCAACCAGACATGATACCACATCTGCATTGGTGTTTTGTATTGCAAGAGCTAATCGCTCTTGACAAGTGGAGCCTGCCCCAAAATGTTGCCGTGCTATTGAAGAACTCTTGATTAAGGCTTCAGTTTGCCAATCACTTTCCCCCCATTAATTTTCCAGGTTCCTGGCTTGCTGGTCTAAAGGTCAATTCAGTTTCCTGTCCATACTTAGCTCTCCTTTCTGAAATTTCTCCCGTATTTTTATATAGGTAAAGGTTCCCCTCGCACATATGTGCTAGTTGTTCTAGGGGGCGGTGCTCATCTCCGTTTCTTAGCCAAAGAGCCAGTGCTGTCTGATGACGATTCCGTGGTCATGTGGTCAGCATAACTAAATGCCAAAGGCGCACAGAGAGCTGTTTACCTTCCCACCAAGGTGGTCCCTATTTTTCTACTTGCATTTTTTATATGCTTTCGAACTGCTAGGTTGGCAGAAGCTGGTGCAAGTAACGGGAACTCACCCCATTAAGTGGCACTAGGGATTCGAACCGCCGAACTGCCAACCTTTCTGATCAATAAGCTCAGTGTCTTAGCTACTGAGACACCACGTCCACTTATTTTTTATACATATACTTTTAAACATAGTTTGAAGATTATCCACAGCACTGTTGCTGTCTTCCTGTTATCTATGGAGATTCTCAATCATTTATGTTTGTCGGTAAGATGCTTTTCCAAAAGGCAACTGGACTTTCTTGTCGTTTTTTCCCTGCTTCAAAATGGCATAGAGCCGTGGTGGCGAACCTTTTACTTACCGAGTGCCAAAAAGTATGTGCTTTGCGCATGCCATCCGCACTTGTGTGCGGCTCCTCCACATGCGCTGCATGTGAACTGCACCATCTGCACATGCATGCAGCTTTTGCACATGCAATGCATGCATGCTGTGTGCAGGCACTCACACACACATGAGCAATTGTGTGCATACGCAGGAGACCTCCAAAGACCAGCTGGATTTCCTGCTGCAATCGCCCGCATGCACAGTGGGTCTCTGCAATCACGCCTGCGTGCATGTGCAATCGCATGTGCATGCTCAGATGGAGGTAAGTTGTCCGACAGCTTGTGTGCCCAGCAAGATGGCTCTGCATGCCACCTGTGGCACCCGTGCCATAGGTTCACCATGGGCATAGAGAGTCAGTATGGTGTAGTGGTTAAAGTGCTAATTTAGAAACCAGGAGACTGTGAGTTCTAGTCCTGTCTTATCCCTGAAAGCTGGCTGGATGACTTTAGGCCAGTCACTCTCGCTCAGCCAACCCACCTCACAATTGTTGTGGGGAAAATAGCAAAAAATTCTGTATGTTCTCTGCCTTGAGTTACTTATAAAGAAATGAAGGCAGGATAAAAATCAAATACATAAATAGAGCCCTATGCTTATTGGAACTTGGTCACTTCTGGGTGTCATCCCTGCCCTAATTCATAAACCGTTGCAACCTGAGTGAGTGGCTTCATACAACACATTAAACCCAAACTAAACCTCACTTGATGATACCTGTTCAAGCACCCTATATGGTTCATTAAGATGACTAGTTTTATCTATGTAGAAAGAGCTGAGGCAGGCTGCTTTATAAAATACTCAATTGCTGGCAAAGATAAGATTGCTTCTCTCTCTGCTTGGTTCAGGTTGGGGAGTTTGGTATTGCAATACCTCCGTTCCGGAAAGTTCAGTGTCTCTTGAACAGTTTTACTGTTTATCAGGATCCTTAAAAGTTCTAGATCAGCTTTTAAGAATGTGCAGACAATGCAACTTTAAATATATCCTTCCTGTTTTGTTTTGTGTTGTGGTTTTGTTGTTTTTTAAAAAAACCTTTCTGGGTGTAATCAGACTAATTTTGTACCAGGGAATCAGCTGAGTCTCGTTTCTACTTTATCCACTCTTTTTCTGTGTTCAGGTTATTTTACATTAGGAGATATTTTCTATGAGTCATTGCTTCAGTTGAAAATTGATAATGCAAATTGGTGCAAAGTTCAGCATTAAAACGTCAACAAAATACTTAAGATACAATTGTGCCGATGTGCTGAATCCAGTTAATTTTGGCCTCTGGATTTGAAGAAAGAAAGAAAAGTGGTTTTCATTCATTCCAACCCCCCCCCCCCCAATTATTTTCTTCTGTGTTACAGGAACAATGCTTAATTAATTACAATTGTGCTGTTCTCCCCTCCCCTGCTGTTGTGATGAAATGTTACAGGTGTCCTAAGAAAAGTGTTTAATCTCACAAGCTAAACCACCGTTCCGATGCCTGGACTCGGATGTCACACTACACCAGGGATACACACAACTTTTTAAAACCCAGGGCTGCACTTCCTGTGTCAATGCCAGGGGACCCAATCAAAAAACACAGTGGGAGGGTGAGGGGGGGGTAGGACAGAAACTGTATTGAATTTGATTTAATTTGCATTTGAGCTTAATTAAAATGGAAGCATTTATATGATTGATCTCCAGTCATGAATCATAGGCAGCCCAAACCCTCAGAGCATGCAATTGCTACAGTGAAAGAGGACGAATACTCTGCTTTTCACATTAATTAATTAGCTGTTTCCTGGATGCCTCTCGATTACAAATGGGAAATGCTGGCCTAAGTAGGGCCTGATCCCTAAAAAGTCAGGCAAAAGCTGCCTTAAACTGCAGAGAGATTCTTTTCCAAGTATGATTGCCATAGAATTCTCTGTAGCAAATTCAAATTCAAATTTATTGGTCACATACGTACATGGTACGATATGCAGTGAAATGCTTACGCGACCACCCGCAAGTTAAGGCAAAATGGGAGGGTGGGGTAGGAAATAAGTTAGGGATAGTTTGGAAGGTGGGAGTTAGATACAGTTCCTGGTTCCTGTTATAGTCTTGAGTGTTCTTGTGGTTCCTGGTTTAGTGTCCGTATTGCCTGTGGAAAGAAGCTTTTTCTCATTCTCTCTGTGTTGGCCTTCAGAGAGCAAAAATGCTTTCCTGACCGCATCGTGGTAAACAGGCCATTGTTGGGGTGGCTGGGGTCCTTCGCTATCTTCTCAGCTTTGATTCGGAAGTGTTTGTTGTAGATGGCGTGCAGCTCCAAGATGGACAGAATGTAAGATGGATGTAAAGTATTTCAGCAGCCATAACAGATTAACAGTTGGAAGGGACCTTGGAAGGTCTTCTAGTCCAACCCCCTGCTCAAGCAAGAGAACATATACCATTCCAGACAAATGGCTGCCCAGTCTCTTCTTAAAGGCCTCCAGTGATGGAGCACCAATAACTTCTGGAAGCAAACAATTCCACTGGTTAATTGTTCTCACTGTTAGGAAGTTTCTCAAGTCCTTGTTGCTTTTCTCCTTGATTAGTTTCCATCCATGGTTTCTTGTCTTGCCTCCTGGTGCTTTGGAAAATAGGTTGACCCCCCCTCTTCTTTGTGGCAGCCCCTCAAATATTAGAACACCACTATCATCTCACCCCTAGTCCTTCTATTCACAAGACTGGTCAATGCGTACCACCATTCTTATATTTTAGCCTCCTGTTTCCATTTCCATTTTAAATCCATATCCCTGGGTAGATTAGGATGAAGGTTTTTCTGATTATCTTTCAAACAGCCTTTCCCTGATTTGACAAGGAAGCAAATTGCATTGAAGATAATGGGAAAATGTGAATTTTTGCATTGTGTGTACAATAGCATATGAGAACGGTTATTTAGTAAAGTGGCCAGTGTATTCTTAAATAAATAAATCTGCCCAACGTAGTTAGAACATCTATAGCATTAAAATTATTCACTTGTAATCTTTAATGGGATTTTTTTACCCATTCTTTATTAAGCAAATTATGATAGTTTGGTTCATAGATTGTGCTAAGCCATAATGTGTTTTTAGTTTGTTTTGTTTTAGTTTATTATTTATTTATTTGCTACCTATCTCACCTTGGGGCTACTCTAGTCAGCTTACAACAGTAAAAAGAGTGAAAAACAAACAAGAAGTAAAATCATAAAACAATAAAAGAAACAATTCAATACATCAATATGACAACAGTAAGATTTTATGCAAACCAAACCATTGCAGTTTGTAAATTATGTCTTATATTTTAGGACAGTGTTTGAACATTTTCCCATTCTGGGAGTGAGAATCCACCCATCTTAAAGTGGCCGAGGTTAAGAAATACTGCCTTAGAATGTTGTATAAACTGAGCCAGTTAACCACAGTTAAATAAGCCATGGTTTAATACAATATGCGAACCAACCATTGGTTCTATTTAGATAAAAGTATTTAAGTAGTTTTTAATACAGTATGACTGAATCTTAGGTATTCTTGATTTTCAATGTTTATTCTGTAACCTTTATTCTGTTTATTCTGTGTCCTTTCAAGTAACCACACATGGTTTTCTTTAAACTGGATTTGTTTTGTTTTTGAACTGTGTTGAATTTTAATTCTGGTATGTTCATATTGAAAGTCAGTTTGATGTGATTAAGATACCCAGACTAGAACCATGAGTTCTAGTCCCTTGGGCCAGTCACTCTCTCTCAGTCCTAGGAAGGAGGCAATGGTAAACCACTTTTGAAGTCTTGCCAAGAAAACTGCAAGGAGTCAACACTGACTCAAATCCACATCCCTGGAGAGTTCAAACTAGCAACCTATGTTTTAGGTAAACTTGGATTGTTTGAATAAACAATGGTTTGCATGAAACAATGTGTTGATTGAGCTTGAAAAGGGATTCAAAATTGGAAGACAGAAAGGGAAAAGGAGAAGCATATATTTGTAACGGGAAGGCATGATTCATAATCCTTGATCAGGCCACAGTGAAATTTTTAGTCATATGGACTAGAAACTTGTTTTCTACTGCTTTTTATCAGCAGGATATAGACGTTGAATCAGTGTTTTTCAAACTGGGCAACTTCAAGATAACTGAACTTGGAATTCTGAGAATTGAAAATCTGCTCATCTTAAAATGGCCAAGTTGAAAAAAAAATCAGTATTAATTGTGTGAGCAACACAATTTAAACACCAGTGACATAGGTACTGACGAAATTGTACTGTAATTATTAGAATTAGGTATGTGAATAGATTTTGTATATTTTAAAGTGTATATATTTAATAAAGTTTGTTTTTAAAATTTAAAAAAATAAAAAATAAAATTGCCAAGTTGAAAAACGTGGCTGTAAATGAATTTGTAGCTGGCAGAAGAAAAAGCAAAAATGAAATGTTTCTATAAACCTGGACGCTCTCTCCCGTCTTCTGAATGACTCAAAAAAGACAGACTTCATCTTGAACAAAAAATCACTTCCTGGGTAAGAAAAGACAAATGGGAAGAATTGCCGATAAAGCCTCTTGTTTGCCTTTCTTATTTAGATAGGGTCATAAAGATTAACTTTCTCTTGAATAACAGGTTAAAAAAAAAGTCTTTTGCTTCCTCAAGAGGTCATGGCCTTAAAAACACTCCTGACAAACTTGCACTGCAGCGTTTCATTTTCTCCTTGCAAATGGGATGCCAACAGGCTTCTTCTCCCAAGCTTCAAAACGGTGGCATTTGTACTTATTTCTACAAATGTTTTTTTAAAGCTTCTCAGAACAGAAACATGAAATGTGAAATGTGAAACAGCAGGGGAGAAAATAATGAGAGGATTACCAATATCGAAAACTCTGAAAGAGCAAATGAGAAAAACAACGCAAGCATTGTGCAACGAAAGCCCTGTTAAAAAAAGAACTTTTCCAAGAAAAAATGTCTGCTAGGTTTTTTTGCGGAGGGGGTTACAGGGTGCAAGTGATCATCCCAATACCTAAGCATAAAGACAGGTAGTCCTCGACTCAGCAACAGTTCGTTTAGTGACCGAACTTACAGTGGCACTGAAAAATGTGACTTATGGCTATTTTTCAAACTTTTTGCCATTACAGCTTCCCCATGGTCACATGATCAAAATTCAGTCACTTGGCAACTGACTCACATTTATGACAGTTGCAGTGACCTGGACAGTTGTTAAGTGAATCTGGCTTCCCTATTGACTTTGATTGTCAGAAGATTACAAAATGACCCCCTTTTGTAATCTTCTGACAATCAAAGTCAATGGGGAAGCCAGATTCACTTAACAACCGTCACAAAGTAGGAGAAAACTCCTTTAACAAATGTCTCACTTTGCAACAGAAATTTTGGGCTCGATTGTGGTCATAAGTCAAGGACTGGTAAAGTTGAAAGGCAGAATGTTCAAGGAAAAGAGAAGGGATTTAATGGGACACGTAAGTTCCAGGAGAAACCTTGTGCAGTTTGATGGATTATTTTGTAATAAAAAAAGCCTCTACCCTATTTTAATTCACAGGAGTAAAACTTAAAATTTGACGTTTTTATGCCTGTTTTTAATTGCCTGGAAAAATCTGTGCAAGGCAGCGTGTGAAATGCCACTAAACTGTTCTTATGGAAGCAAAAATCATTTTGCTCTAGAAATAAAGCCTCCAGAGAACGAGGGCCCATTATTCAACATATTAGAAACTGCTGTAATTTCTAAATAAATGAGCAAAAATACATTGTGAACGGATTAAAAATATCAATTGTCTATTTTGGCAGAGTGCCATTTGTAGTTGAACAAAGGGAATTAATTGTGATCAGGAAAGATCTTTGGCAGAAATAAGGAATAAATGTAGAGGGTAGGAAATACTTGACTTTTCAGTGTTTCTCAACCTCATTTGAGAAGATGCATGGACTTCATCTCCCAGAATTCTCGAATCAGCATGCTGGCTGAGGAATTCTGGGAGTCGAAGCCAAGACACCTGAAAGTCAATGAGGTTAAAAAAGATTCCATTAGACCATATGGATTTTTTGACCAGTATTGCCAAGAAGTAAATTTGTTCTTTTACACACATCATTCTTTTCCCACACATAGAAAAGTTTAGGATTAAGATTTTACTTTCCAAACACAGGGAAGTTCTCCTCCCATAAAGGACAGTATACCAGAAATATTTCTGTTATATTATATAAATAAAACTTCAAGTGGATGGATGTCAGCTGTTTTGGATAGAATAATGCATTTTTATATTCTGAATAACAGCAGGATTTTTAAAACTGCTTCTTAAAAATAACTATTTTATTCTGTGCTGATGAAAATGCAAAGGTCTCTGAAGGGTGTGGCAACACAAAATGCAAAGCTTTATTACAACTGGCAAAAGTTACAAAAACATACTTCGAATTTAATCGAAAGCTATGACTTACTTAATTATAGCTTCTTATCTAAGCCACAAGAGGCTGGGTTTCCTCAGCCCAGTGAACCACAAATCATGGTTTACAAACAATAATGCTTGGAGTTGCATATTATCCTAAATCGGTGTTTCTCAACCTTGGCAATTTCAAGATGTATGGACTTCAGCTCCCAGAATTCCCCAGCCGACTTCCCTTAACCAGGGTGGATAAAATTTGATGATTTTTTTTAAAAAATAAAAAATAGATTTTTTTTTATTTAAATCAGGTTGTTTTTATTTTTATCAGATTTATTTTAATAAAATGCTTTTGAAGTAAAAATCTAACTAAATATAGTTTTCTATTTAAGATACATTAATAATTTAATTTATTCAGCATGAAATGGAGCTTAGTTATGTAGCAGGAGGCTGTATGTTCTGCAATATTGGGACTGTCGGGGAGTCAACAGCAGGTCAGAGGAGGAGCCATAGCGGGACAGAGATGATAGTTGCTCTTGAAAAATTATGATTTAAATCGAGTTGATTTAAATTAAGCCTTTTTACTAGTGATATAAATCATGATTTAAATTGTGATTTAAATCGACTTGATTTAAATCAAATCCACCCTGCCCTTAACCAACACCAAGCAAACCATTTTATGACTTAGTGATATGAATGAGCACAGAGATAGCAGGAAAAACCATTCTCATCTAGACAGATTTAATTGGGGAATAATTAAAGAAAAGGTGGCAATGACAATGCAGATGTTTATGAAGGGCTAGGGTGACCAACCGTCCTCTTTTGCCCGGACATGCCCTCTTTTTACGTCCAGTCCGGGGCGTCCAGGTGGGTTTTATAAATTTTATAAGCTATTGGACATGAACTTCAGAAATGTGGAAGACTTTTGGACCAATCAAAATCATACTCTTTTTGTGTCTAGCCTACCTGGGGACAAAATTAAGGGGGGAATCCCCAACCCCGTATATGCCATTATTTTTAGCTCAGGGTTAAAACATGAGGTCTATCAGTGTTCCTTGAGCTTGGGCTTCTCCATTGAGTGTGGAGAGTTGATCCATGGAGGGGTCACCCGGTTGTTTCCTAGATCTATGACTGAGACACAAAGCTTAAAAGGGCCAGCTCCGCCCCCTCTCTCCCAGCTTCTTCTCAGTCAGAGACTAGACAATGACTGTGTACCTTTGGATCTCTCTCTCTCCCTCAGAAGCTTACACTTCAGTTTTCGTTATCTTCATTATTGTGAGTGATTCTTGGAAGGTTGGAGGCCGGGACAAGGAGACTGCTAGCCAATATTAAAAAAAAAGAACGTAAAGGACATTTTGAGCTAGCGCGATACCAGCGATCTTTCTGACAAACGTTTGGAACCACTGAGGGCGGTGCAGGGCCGCGACCTTCTCGCTAACATATGGTGATTTTCCCAGCTACTCAATAGTTTGGACACGCGGAAAAAGGACGCTCGTTCTGAGCCGCTGGTTGATCGGCAGGGGGAACACACACCCCCCCCGGGAAGCCCGATCACGCTTATTTCTAAAGGCTCTGGCCTGTTCTGTGACGCATGATCGGATCCGCGTTACTGTATGACGGCCCGATTCCCTGAATCTGTAATTCAGATTACATCTGAAAGCATTCAGTTGACGTGTCTTCGGCATGAGTGAAACTCTGAATTTGAATTGAGTGGCTCTTGAAGGAGCATGTGCTTCTTTTCATTAGGACATAGGCTGAAACGTATTATTATTATTATTATTATTAT
>JAEANM010012242.1:0-14899 GCA_017656035.1 Myanophis thanlyinensis | reverse complement strand
AGAATAGAATAGAATAGAATAGAATTCTTTATTGGCCAAGTGTGATTGTATACACAACAAATTTGTCTTCGGTGAATATGCTGTCATTAAAAGAAATTATACATTTGTCAGGAATCATAAGATACAACACTTATGATAGTCATGGGATACAGATAAGTAGTTAAATCATACTAGGAAACAATATAAATCATAAGGATGCAAGCAACAAGTTATAGTCATAGTGGGGTAGGTGGTGATGGAATGATTGAGAATAATAGTAATCTATAATAATAGTAATTAGCATTGCTTTTATTCATATTACTATTAATTTATTGAAACTATTTATTAATGCTATTTATTCATATTACTATTGATATTACACATGGCATTATGCCACAGATAGAAGTTTAAAGATTTAATAGAGAAAAATAAAATCTATAAGCATTTTTTTTGCAAAATTGTTGATGATAATCTAAATGTAAGACAGACAGATGCACAGATTTTCACAGTAAAAATAAGCTATGAAATTCCTGTTAGCTTAACACCAGGTTAATTGCATTTTGACAATGAAAATATTCCATTTTCTATTCTATTTTTTTAAAAAAAATCGTAATGTTGTAATTGTGTTCGTTTTAATCAATGTTATGGTCTTGGTTTTTCATGTTTGGAGTAATAATATACTTTATTCTATTTTGCAAATTGCTTTTGATATTCTTGTTAGGACTTTCAAATAGCATGAACTACTTTGCAACTTGCTGGCATTTGGATTTAGAATATAAACAGAGAGAAAATGCAGAATGCCCGTATAATGTCCAGAATTTGAGCTTGACATATTAGCATCTTTATTATTTTAGAGAAAAATGAGGTGTCCATTTGTTTTTCGTGCTTATAAAGTGGGAAATGAATGGAAATGAAAATTCTAAGACTATGTTCTAAATATTTTGATCAAATCATTAGTCCAACAATAAAAAATTGTTAAAACCTGTACAATTTGCCAGTTAAATCTTGATTGTTTCTTATTGACTATCAGAAAATGTAGCAAAATATGCCATTAAGATGGGGAAAAAAAACCATTCACTTAAGACACGTGATATCTCATGTGGTTAATTTCTGTGGACTTTTTACTGAGCAGCAAAGGAATGATATGGTTGTAGCATAATGAAGCTTTTAACAATTTAATCAAGAACTTGATTAGCCTACAAGAGTAATGATTAGACAGCACCATCTGCTGGCTAATTTTAGTGGTTGTGATTAAATATTCATTGCATTGAAGGGGAATTCTTTAGTTTTCAAACTGATTTTCAGATGCACAATACTAAATCTGCTTAATCTTAACACCCCTTCTTGTTTCTGTAGTCAGCTGCTCTCAAAGGTTGAAGTTGAATACAATATGCAATTACAAAAAGGTAATGGCTCTAGCTTCAGAGAAGATAATTTTCCATTGGAAACTTAAGCAAGCTGTAATATTTTTGGTGTAAACATGGATTGGCTGCTGTGCAGTGTATAAAAGTCCCTTAAAGTATATAGCATATATATTTGGAAGAACAGTCATTGAAGAGAAAAAAGAATAAAATAGAAATGGGATAACAGGAAACTCAAGTAGTGTAAAAGTATTTAAAGATAATAAAAGACATTGATCCAAGAAAAGAGAACGCCAAGATGTATGTTATACAAAGATACAGTTAGAAAAGATGTACAAAGGCAGGCATATAGCTTCTCTTGGGAATGCTTAAATTGCTTTGGACCTTCCAAAATTGAATCTGTCTATCCAGTGAAATTTAGTAGGGAGGAATTGTTATTTCAAGGAATAGCACAAAGACATTGTATTCAAGTCTTGCAAGTAATGGTTCCCATATCTGGAACAGCCTATATGCCGCACCAACAAAATATCCAGACCACTCCCTGCTTATTATATTTTCAATAGAGAATAATTATCAGTGGTGGGATGCAACTGGTTTTACTACCAGTTCAGTGCATGCACGCTTTGGGCACGCACATGTATTTTGCGTGCATGCGTGCCATCTATGCTGCCACATGGCTTCTAAATTAACAATTATTGGACTTACCAGAGGCAGCACAGGTGAGTAGGAAGGCTGAAGAAGTGCTCAAAACAGCTGTTCCACGTGATTCAGCTGAGCTACAAAGAAAAAAAAAAGAAGGGGTTATAGGACATGAAAGGGTGGTTGGGTGAGGCCAAATGCTCATTGCCCACTACCGGTGCGAACAGGCTGAATACCCCCAGAATATCCTCAGAAATGTATTGGAGGATGTTTAAAGATTCTGCTGTCCATCAGCAACTAATCAGACAAAACTCTTTTTTTCTCTGAGACTGATGACAGCAGTCACAAAGACAAGAAAAAATTACTGCATAGTTTTCTGAACAAGCATTATATGTTTACTCAGCATATTCTCTGACTCAATTCTGCTTTACAAATCTGTATATCAGCACCAACTTGGTATATTGACTAAAATGAGTACCACATTTTTCGGTGTACAAGATGCACTGCCCCACCCCAAAAAAGTGGGTGGCAATTGTGATGCATATACACATATAGATTATACACCAAATACAGCCATTGTTGACCTCCTGAGCCCACATGCACACATCCCGTTTTCACCAAAAATGGCCCATTTTTTTGTGAAAATGAGCCACGTGGAAGCATCTGGAGCCCTGCAAAATGCCTCTGAGGGCTGGGTCGGGGGAATACAATATGTGTGGAAGGGTTGGGAGGCTGAAAAATGGGCAAAAAACAGGCCGTTTTTAGCTTCCCAATCCCCTCACGCATCTTGTATTCCCTCTCCTCAGCTCCAAGAGGCAATAATCTTCATTATTCTCTTTCACTCTTCTTATTTTCTTCCCAGAATCACTCAGCCTTTATGGCCTTCCAGTATTTCCAGAGTATTTTCTATCATCATCAAATGCCTATTTTTTAAATAAAGGTTTGTTTTTTTTCCATTTTGATAAACTTGTAGATCCTACCTAAGAGGTCCTACCCAAGCACTACTGTGAGGAGATGATGTCACATTTGTTCACATAATGATTGTAATTGTAAAGTTTGATTAATTAACTGTATATTTACCAAATTTCCAAGATTTGTGGTAGGAGTATGATATATAAGCTGTAGACAGCATAATAGGTTGAATAAAAAGAAAAAGGACATGGGGTACAACCTTCTCTTTAGATGATTACATCAGTTTTGAATGCATTATCTTTTATAACATTATCTAATTTTGCTAAGGTTTAATAGGCAAACCACCCATCCTTTCCAAATACAAATGGCATTGACAAGTACACTCCTTAGGAAATGAGAAAACGAGCCATGCAGAGACTTCTGGAGGCCTACAATATACCTCTGGGGGCTGGGAAGAGGAAAACAAGACACGGAAGCCAAAACTTTTTTTCCTTGTTTTCCTCTTCCAAAATCTAGGTGCATCTTATATACCGAAAAAAATCGGTATATTAGTGAAGAAACCTAGGATGCTTTAATGACACCCATGCTATAGGGTGCTGCACTCTACAGTGGAAAGAGAAAAATATGAACGGGCAATAGAGATTTAGGTCCAGAGAAACTTGTTCCTCAAGTTATTCAGGCAATTTTTGTAAATGCCCAAATACAGGTGGCTGTAGTGATCTTCTTGACTACAGCAGGTATATGAGGCTAAATTCAGGGCATTATGGAAAATTTAAAAGTGGAATAAAAGTAAAACACTATATTTAAATGGACATGCTTTTCTGGACATGATATTGAGTTAATAAAAACATGTAACTAGAACTTGCAGTGTTTGTATTACAAAATTCCCAACCTTTAAATTTTTTGAAATTACTATTTTAAAAAATCTTTCAGTATCATGACTTCATGCATTATGCAGAAATACAGCAGGATGTATTGAAGTTTTCAGTTTTATTAGGAAATCCAACTGCTCAGGATTCAAGCATGTTTGTAACCTATGCACTTTGATATTGAAACACCTATGCATTTAAATGAATTCTTTCAACAAGAGAATAAACTTAAGAAAGCTTTAGATTGATTTGTTTATGATAATCCTAGCTGATCACTTGTCTAATAGATGGGATATGGTCATGGAAAGAAATTGTTACTAAATTATAGAGCACGTTGATTAGCTTAGGAAATACACTATTTAGATAGCCAGCTCCAGAGAATTTTCTGTTACAATGGAAGAGTGTTTTTTCAGGATATAGAGAGGATTATGGAAAAGGAAATACTAGTTAGTGGCACCATATAATTAAGGTTTCTGGTGCCATGTTTTAAACTTGTTACAAATAAACTCTATTTAACAATTGCTTAGTTTTAATTTACACAGCAGATAATTGTTTAGATACGAATTGTGACTTGAGCAATATGCAGGTTTGAAGAAGTATGAGGATTACTTATTAATTATCAAATCACAGCTGTTAAGAAGGCAGGCTTACGTCTTTTGGCATGAAATGTGTGTTAACTGAATGCAAATGGATAAAAATAGGAATGCAGTCATATAATTAACTCTACTAAAGCATATAATTCACTGAGTATCTCAAACTAGTCAAAATTTGTCAGCATAATTTATCATTTGGGATTGATGAAATGGGGAAAGAAACATTGACACTGTTGAAAAGGTGTAATCTAGGAAAATATAATTAACCCCAAGCATTTCCAATTTCAGTTTATTATTTGGGCATATTTTCCTGTATTTGAAACATGAAAAGGAAATTATTTACACTGTCTTCTGATGGAATGCCCATCTGTTCTCCAGCCTTTAGGCTTCGCTGGCCTATATCTTTTGTCATTTAATTGCAGCTGTTACCATGAAGTGAGAAAAGAAAAACTATCAGGGACAGGGACCAGTATATCAGGGTTGAGAAGCTCTGAATCCAATTGTAATGAATGCAGAATAGCTTATTTGAGCTTCCATATATCTATAGGTACTCTGACTATTGGAATGAAGTACCGTATTTTTCGGTGTATAAGGCACACCAGAGTATAAGATTCACCTAGATTTTGGAAGAGGAAAACAAGAGAAAAAAGTTGCATTTGGAAAGGATGGGTGGTTTGCCTATTAAACCTTAACAAAATTAGATAATGTTATAAAAGAGAATGCATTCAAAACTTGATGTGTGTAATTATCTAAAGAGAAGCTTGTGCCCCATGTCCATTTTCTTGTTATTCAAACTATTATGCTGTCTACAGCTTACATACCATACTCCTACCACAAATCTTGGAAATTTGGTAAATATACAGCTAATTAACCAAACTTTACAATTACAATCATTATGTGAACAAATGTGACATCAACCCTTCACAGTAGTGCTTGCAGTCTTAGGTAGGATCTACAAGTTTATCAAAATGGAAAAAAAACACCTTTATTTAAAAAATAGGCATTTGATGATGATAGAAAATACTCAAAACTGGAAATGCTGGAAGACCATAAAGGCTGAGTGATTCTGAGAAGAATGTAAGAAGAGTGAAAGAGAATAATGAATATTATTACCTCTTGGAGCTGAAGAGAGGAAATATAAGATGTGGGGGGTGGGAGGCCAAAACACGGGTGAAAGGCCGGTTTTAGCCTTCCAAACCTCCCCCCCCCCCCAGGTATCTTGTATTCCCTCACCCTAGCCCCCAGAGGCATTTTACAGGGCATTTTTGCTCCAAACCGGCCCATTTTTGATCCATTTTTGGGAGAAAATGAGCACTGCAGAAGCTTCTGAAGCCCTGAAATGCCTCTGAGGGCTGGGGGGACAAAACATTTGATGGCTGTATTCAATGTATAAGAAGCAGCACAATTTTCACCCACTATTAAGGGGTGCCTCTGGGGGCTGGGGAGAGGGAATACAAGATGCTTGGTGGGGATTGGGAGGCTAAAAATGTCCCATTTTTCTCCTGTTTTCCTCCATTTTTTGGCCTCCCCAAACCCCCAGGCATCTTCTATTCCCTCGCCCCAGCCCCCAAAGGCATTTTGCAGGGCTCCAGAAGTCTCTGTAGGGCTTGTTTTCACCCAAAATGGGACCGTTTTTCATCTATTGGGGGGGGCCTAAAATGAGCCCTGCAGAGGCATCTGGAGCACTACAAAATGCCTCTGAGGGGGGACAAAACATTTGATGGCTGTATTCAATGTATAAGAAGCAGCACAATTTTCACCCACTATTAAGGGGTGGAAAAATGTGGCTTATACACCGAAAAATATGGTAATTACTTCACAGGTTGTGAGGCATTGATTGTCACTTTGTTTTGAATAGTTTGTGGAAACTCTGTAAGGTTCTACTTTGCCAACTCTTGTCATAATATCTATGACTTCAGAAAGACTTAAGAGCAGAAAGAAGAGAATTATAAATATAGGATCTTTTGCTTCTTACATTGCTTGGTAGAACCTTAATTAAATGCAAGCCATCTTTAACCCTGAAGACTGCTCCATGAGCTTTATATTGCACTTGTAATTTTTTTTCTTTAATCAAATCCAGATTTGTCATGAGGCAAGATTAGAGCTCTGGAGTTTAAGAGATGATATCTACCTTTCTTCATTTTCTTCACATTAATTTGTGTGACCTATTTCTCAGACAGTGGGAGAATTTAAAGGTTGCATTGCCCCATGAGCTATATATGTATTGTTAACTATTGCTTACAAACTTCCCACCTGGCTATGCTCAGTTTCCTCAACAAATTGGCATCTGCCACCAAATTTGGTTTTCATTTTTACTTAGAAAAAGAAAACGGGATCTAGTTGTCTCACAAAGACTTGGCTCATATTTTAAAATGTTGAATGAATTTGTGTTACACCATGCTCTAATTAAAGCTGAAATAAATGTTCCTGAAGCTAATATGCCCAAAAAAGGTAATAAAAACTTGGTTTGTATGAAGAGTTAAGAAAGCAGTTAAAGGGTCTGACATTGGGTCTGTTAAGTGGGAGATACCGGCATTGATAAAAGCAATGTGAGAATTACAGTGCCAAAGCAAATGTGCATAGTGATGTTGTCCAGTATGAGGTTGTTGTTGTTTTTTTGTTTGCAAAAACTTGCCAGTTTCATTATGCTTGTTGTTCTGTAGCAAGACTGCAAAATTTCCATGACTTGCCTAGAACTTAAATGCTACAGTATTTATGGCTTTTGTACAAACCCACTTCATAAATACAGTCAATGTAGCTTTACAGTGAAAACAATTTGTGCACCAACATCTTCTGGTATTGTTCCTATTGGTAGTAAACTACAAAATGCTGACTTCTGAAAATATGGAATTGGCAGTCAGGGAACCCTAATCCAAACAATAGACAAGAGCAATTGGACCTCTTGTCTCTACTCTAGCCAAACCCAAATTGATATTTCCCTTCCTGTATATGTGATAATCAGCACTGTGAATTGAACTTGGATGCCTGTAGGAAGTGAGGATAGCTTGTGAAGTAATTGTATTATACGGACACTCATGCCATTAAATTGTTATTGAGATTATATTAGGAAAGCAGAAAGAAAATGAAAAATGATGCAAATGCTCCTATTGGCTGACATAAAATGCCAAGATTTGTGACCGTGTGCTCCTATAATTGTCCAAAACTCTACTTGAGATTAAAATTCCTATGAAGCAGAAGACTGACCACTCTTAGAGATATAATGTTGCCATGACATTCACCTGATACACGGTAGTTTTTATGGCTCTTAAAAAAAAAAAACTTTTGAAGATTATCAAACAGATAATCTTGGATGGATGATTATCAAAGAGAAAGAGAGATCCAACTAGAATTAAGGAGCAATTTCTAACAGTGAGAACAATTAATCAGTGGAAGGACTTGCCTCCAGAAGTTGTGGGTGTTCCATCACCTAGAAGTTCTCAAAAAGAGATTGGGCAGTTATTTGTCTGGAATAGTATTGGGTCTTTTGCTCAAGACTGGCAGAAGTAAAATACCTCCAAAGTCCTTTCCATTCTGTTATTCTAAAATACTCTTGAAAAATATTTAGGGTCTAAAATACAGAGAATGCAAGTGAAACAGTGAAACTGAAAATTAAATGAGTATGTTTCATTTAAAGGAAACAACTAATTGGCAATATGAAATAATGTGTCATTAAATGCTATGTACTAAAAGAACCACATAAGTAGGAAACAGATACAACTGTAAGCCAGCTTTTCCAAATCAATTGACAGCTGCAACTTCAAAGTCCAGGCATGCTGTGGTTTGATTAAATCTTGGAGAAAAAAAACTTTTTACAACAAAAACATATTTTATAACCTGGCACCGGCAAGAGGCTTAATGTGTCCCAAATTAGAATGTTGCAATAAACTTAGTTAAATAATTAAAACATTGTAAATGATAAGCAAATTTTGTGTTGGAAAAAAGGTAAAAATATGTATTATAAATATATATGTAAAGATATTTAATGGTTCCAGTAAGTAAACAACACATTTCGTTCATTAATGTTATTAAAAATGTACTCAAAATACTGTATTTGGATTACTTTATAAAGATTAAAACAAAACCATTTGAACCTTTTACAAGTGCGCATATGGAATAACTCCAAGTGCTGAAATGAAAAAGGACAAAAAAAAGCACTGGAAATCTCTGTCTTTTACCCATTTATGGGATGGATTGGTTGCTAAGTGCATAGCATTTATAGACTTGGTTATTTTCTTGAAATGTATTTTTTTTAATCGCCATTAATTAGTAGTAAAGAAAAAGAAATAACACACTAAAGAACAGGGTGGTAGATTTCTTGAAGCATTCCTTGTCTTTATTCTCTTCCTTGATTATTTTTCTTAAAAGAAGAACCAAGGCAAAAATAATATATAATATCCTTGATTTACAACAGTAACTTTGAATGGTCACTTAGTGACCATTCAAAGTTACAACGGGACTGAAACAAGTGACGTATAATAATTTTTCACACTTACGACCATTGCAGCATCCCCATGATCCCCACATGATCAAAATTCAGAGGCTTAGCAACTGACTCGTATTTATGACAGTTGCAAAGTCCTGGGGTCTAATAACCTGTTGCAATCTTTTGACAAAGTCAGTGGGGAAGTCAGATTCACTTAACAACCATGCTACTAACTTAATGACTTAACTTCACTTAACAAGGGTGGCAAGTTGTAAATGGTACAAAATCCTTTTAACAAATTTCTTGCTTAGCAACAGAAATTTTGGGCTCTGTGTGGTTGTAAGTCGAAGATTACCTATACTGTGGTTCTGACTCTGCCATTAAGAAAGACTCTTGATAACCTTTAGAGGAAGTCATCAACATTTTCAGGAAATGCACACCTAACCAGGATTACAAAGACATTACTTTTGAAAAGAAAACTCTTTTTTGTGGACAGAGTAGGGTAGGACTGGATTCAGTATTCTAATAATATAAACAAGATAACATTGTTTTTTAAAATATTTTTTATTGAATTTTAAAAGTATTTACATAATAACAAATACTTTAACCACACCGTGACAAATATATCTTATAATTATTTACAATCCTTATCTTACATTCCTATATTTATGATCTATCCATTTATACAGATTATTCCAGACCACATAATATTCTTTCTCCTCTTTTCATTTTTAGCATTAGTATGTCCATTTCTACACATTCAAAGATTTTACCAATGACCATCTCCATAGGAGGTCTATCTTCTTGTTTCTAATTTTCCGCATACACAATTCTTGCAGCTGTTATGATATGTATAATAATACATATAATACAAAATACATAATATCACTGCCATGTATTGGAGGTGCCTTTGAATTTTGGGGTCAATCACGCCTAATAAGTATGCTTCTGGTTTTAATTTGATTATTATTCCTGTTATTTCATATATACAATTTTTAATCTGTTCCCAGTACCTAGTGGCTTTCTGGCATTGCCACCACATATGATGGCATGTTCCTTCTTTATTTTTACATTTCAAGCATTCTGGCTTCATGTTAGGATACATTTTAGCCAGTCTCGCTGGTAGCAGATGCCATCGATAAAGCATTTTCTTTGTAGGCTGTCGACAATGTCAGTTTGCAATTCCTGTTCCATAATCTTTCCCATTCTTGTATTTCTTCCCATTATACAAGTTGTATAATTTGCCCAATATTCTTGGCCCACGCTATCATAGATCCTTTGATTATTTCTTCCTCCATATCAATTTCAAGTAAATAATTATATAGTCTAGTTATAAATTTGTCCTCTTTACCCATAATAATTTTGTCCAAATTTTGCGGTGTTTTCTGTATTCCAAATTCATCCAAATTCATTTTTTATATTTCATTTGTGTTTGCATGTACGGCCACCAATCTATTATTATACATTGGTCTTTCAGTTCTTCCTTTGATTTTAAATTTCCCTGGTTATCTAATAAATCTTTAACAAGATAACATTGTAGACATCCATGCCAGATTTGTCTTGAGAAAAAAAAACCCAAAGCATCTAAATATACTTCATAATAACTAGTATTATTTTATAGAAAAGACCTGAAAAGTCAAAAGTTTTTGAAGGCAAAAAACTCAAACCTTTAAAAATTAGAAACCTAATAAATCAAATCTAAAAAGTACTGATTTGAAAACTTCCTTAATTTAAAGACATAACATTAGTATTTAACTTTAAGAACTTTTTAAAATAGGTAGATAGCTGCTATCTATCTATTTTAGGAAAAATGTCATCATGTGGACCGGAATAATCTCTCTGATCCTGGATAACTGAAATGTTCCTTTGGAACTGCATTTTTACATTGGAAGTAAAGCTGCTGTGATGCCAGTGGAAGGTCTCCCATTATACGAGGGCTATCCACAAAATAGATTACATTTTCATCTGTAGCAAGAAGGGGCGGAGCTAATGTGGCCATCTTTGGTCTGTGTGTCCACCGCTCAGTCTGCATCTAGTCGTGCTAGTAGGAGGTTCGTATCATTGCCCGTTATTTCACAGCAAACGTTTGAAATGTGTGCTGCAATTGAAAATCCTTCGAGTTGTGAGGTGCAATCAGTGATAAGGTTTTTGTTGGCAAAAAACCATAAACTAATTGAAATTTTTCAGCAACTGTGTGAAGTGTATGGGGACAACATCATCATTGAAGATGGAGTGCGCCAATTGCATTAAGTTTAAAAATGGCCGAACTAACGTTCATGATGAACATGATCTTGCACCAAGCGACTCCCACTTGTTTCGTCATTCAATGCATTCCATTGACTGGCTCAAGTCTCAGGCGGCTAAATTTTATGACAATGAAATTACAAAGCTTGTTCACCGCTATGTTATAAGTGCCTCAATTTGTTCAGTGAATATGTTGAAAAGTAGTATTTGTCACTTTCAAGTGTATATAATAATTTTTCTTCCTACACTTTGTTTTTTTCTATCGCAAAACGTAATCTATTTTGTGTATAGCCCTCATATTTCAAAATTTAGTTCAGCAGATTAATGTAGACTCTCCCCTGATTTTTATGGGCATATTGAAAAGTGATCCTCTGTGGCTGCTTTTCCTACTACCCTGCAATTTTATCTGGGCTGTCCTGAAACTATTGTCAAAGTTAAGCATTTCTTTACAGAATCAGCAGTGTTTAATTGGATGATGCTACCGCAATTTTGACTTCACAGTAATAGAAAGGTTTGTATTCTCCTGTGGTAAAAGTGATTTTCAGCCTCTTCTATTAGGTGCTAAAGATATAGTAAACCTATATCTTTAGTAGACCAAAATATTCTATTCTGTCTTTTTTTTCCTGATGGCAACATTTGCAATTTGTCATCTTGTGCTCAGTTTATTTTATTCAAATACAACTTTGCCAGGTTTCACATTTTAATTATTTGTATTTTGTATTCTACAGCAATATGAAAACTGGAGACCAAAACAGCCAGATAGTTTCTTTTCTTCTGGAGAAGATTGTGTTGTTATAATTTGGCATGAAAATGGTCAATGGAATGATGTACCATGCAATTATCACCTCACTTACACATGCAAGAAAGGAACAGGTAAATAAGTCCAATTTAGATCTATGCAATAAACATGTACTGTTGCTTTTAAAACTTCAACAAACTTGTGCGTGCAAGATTTGATGCTACAAGTTGACCTAGGACAGTGAAAAAAATAGAAGAAATTAGGAGCTCTTAAATAATATAAATATGAAGTTACTTTCTTGTCTTAAAGAAAGGAGTGTAATTGGCTTCTGTACCAAAAAATTAGTATGTAGCTAAGAAGGAACAAAAACTAATAGCTAGGTAAATTTCCATTCTAATTAAATTACTGAAAAGCATTATTAAACATTAAAATAACTTTAGAAGATCTAAAGAATCAGCCTGGGTACATAAAACTAAGACTTTTCAAATTTTTAAAGTTTTTGTGGACATTGAAATTTCAAAAGATTTTCAACTAAGTTATTTACCAATCTGTAGCACAATAACCATGGGAATAGCTTATGACTCTTGTTGCTTAAAGAACAGAAAATAGAGATGAAGTGGTCCATGTTTACAACTGAGATATATAAGACAAATTCAAATCTGATCAATAAATGTTATGTCTTCATAAATCATTTAAAGCTGACAAACTGATAGCTGGGTTTGCTATATGCTTAGAACATACAGAAATCTTAAAGACTCTAACATTTTTTTTAACTTGAAGGAATATACATTAAAATGATTTATGAAGTTTGGTGTAAAGATATGTGATATACATTGAGCAGATTATTCTAGGCTCCTAAACAAAATTTGGAATCATTTCAATATTAATATATTTTGGCCCTTAGATGCTATATTACCACCACTAAGTAAGGTATTTTTTTAATTCATGAATTAATAGTAACATTGAGCTAAGAGTGGATCTTCATGTCATAGTGGAGCATAGAGTTGTATGACTGATTAGTCATTTGTATAATGTGGCAAACAACCATTTTTATAGCATAAGGAAGTGCTATATCCAAGTATATGATGCAGTATAATACACACAATGCAGCTTTTTAGAAACTTGTAGTTTTCTATTTGAAAAATTGACTTTTTTTTCAAATAATGTATACAGGAATTGTTTAAAAGAATGCTCTTAAACCTGATAATATATTTTCCCATATTTTCTATTTTCTATTTTGATTGGTTTAAGTTTTATAGATTATTATTTTTTTGTGGTTAGGCTCATTAGAATCTATGATCCGAAAACCCATGGATGGATGAGTAGATGACCTTCTTGTAGTAAAGATTGAGATTGACTGATAAATAAAAAATTACAGTTTATATAAATTGTAATTTGTACTTTCAGTTGCTTGTGGCCAGCCACCAGTTGTAGAAAATGCAAATACCTTTGGAAAGATGAAGCCTCGTTATGAAATTAACTCATTGATCAGATATCATTGTAAAGATGGCTTTATCCAGCGACATGTTCCAATAATCAGATGCCAAGGAAATGGCCGATGGGATTTACCTAAAATTACCTGCATGAATCGTGAGTAGATTATGTGGAGGAAAATATGATTGCTTATGCTTAAATCAGACATTTGCCATCCTGGTGAAAACTTATACAACATGAAGGAACAACTTTTCTTTCCCATAAAGTATCTTCAGTCTTTGCTCTATATAGCTATCTGACCATTGAATTTACTTTATTCAATCTCATTGTTCTATGAATTGAAGGAATTGGGTGAATTGGGCAACTGAATGATTTGATACTTACCAGGATATTGGGAAAAATTATTACTATGGAAGAGACTATAGCACACTAGCCAATGTCTCGATCTGACTATACTGTATATATTATACATTGCATTCATTCTTCTTGCTTATGTTTCTATTAGCATAGTTGTAAAGCTTTCCTTCTTTTTTCTTTTATTTTCAGCATCTTCATTCCAAAGGACTTATTCTAAAAAATATTATTATAAAAATTCTTTACCAGGAAAGGTAAACTCATTTAATTCATCAAAACATTTTCATCGTTGGATCAGGACATGGCAAGATTCAAGGCGCTGAACCCACTCTGGTAAAAAGTGGGACATTTGCCATGCCAGAATGCCCTAATTTATGGTGCCTTAAAAAGATAAAGGATTACCCAGCATTTTGGAATACATATGGACCTGAGTACTTACAACATATATTAATGATGGCAACAAATGAAAATATTGAAAAGGGAACAATTTCCAGCCTATCTAGTATGTTAATTTCTATATGTCATTGGTGAGGGATTATTTGATTCTTTACCCCAGTACCTGTAGTAATTAAACTCTTCCATTTTAGCACCAATGATAATGTAAATAAGATGATTTAATAGTGTTTAAGTGTGTTGTATTTTAAAAAAAACTGTATATACAATAAGATGTCAAACTAAGTTCAGGCTTATTTATGACCTTTTGGATTCAGAGATCTTTAATCATTTATGTTGCTTGTCTTGGAGGTACTTTACTAGGCTGGAAATAATTTTAAACTGTTATCAGCAATCATTTTGTAAACATGGGAGACGCAGCAATTACAAGTTGAAGATGAACTGTGAAAGTAGTATCTCTGTCAAGAAACAGCTATTTTCTAATGAAGAGCTGTAGAATTTATGGAATTAAAACTTTCACAAGGAACATGAAAATAAGAGCAACTTGGAAGAAGTTGGAAGACTCCAAAATGGAACTTGACTTTTGTCCTTTCCAGCCTTAGCACTGATCATGAAGGACTTGAGGACTCTTTAAAAAAAGTCGACAAGGAGGGCCTATAGGATTAATAATAATAATAATAATAGTAATAGTAATAAAGGCTAATACTTTAATTTTCAATCAGGGCCATTTTTTTAAAAGATCAACTTTTCCAACACTAATCATGGGTCTATTTTACAGCTCTCTGCATTTTAAGATGGAGATATATAGACCTACTTTTTTGTAAAATAAAATTTAAAAAAGTAAATAATTTTGTATATAATATATATATATATAACCATTTTTAATCTTTTTATAAAGTAATGAATGTTTGTGTATGAATGCTGCAGCTGTGAAGCGTACATAAATAAATGAAGTAAGC
>JAEANM010012241.1:0-14899 GCA_017656035.1 Myanophis thanlyinensis | reverse complement strand
TACTTATTTTCCACCATAATTTGCAAATAAATTCATTCCAACTCAGCCAATGTGATTGTCTGGATTTTTTTTTCTCACTTTGTCTCTCATAGTTGAGGTCTACCTATGATGCCAATTACAGGCCTGTCATCTTTTTAAGTGGGAGAACTTGCACAATTGGTGGCTGACTAAATACTTTTTTGCCCCACTGTATATTAATACCATGAGGTGCAAGTAATTTTAGGCTGTAACTTTCCTTGTAGCATGCTAGTTCTCTCTGGCTGGAGTTTCATGATATATTCATGTTCATACAGAACATTTTACCCTGGCAAGTTGTACATCCTATGTGGTGACCAGACTCCTAAAACAACTTGAAGGTGCCCTGTCAATACAAACTTATGTAAAAACTAGGCACAATGCCATGTGTATTTTTAGGCATGATAGTGGTGTGTTCAGTTACCAGATCTAAACAATTCAATACGTGTTGTCAGTCAAACAGAACTAAATATATACTATCCTAGCACATTTCATTCTGCTTGCTTGTTTGCTTACTGATACCAAAAGGAACTGATTGTTTCCCTCACAGTTTTAATATATGTTAGGAATAAATGTTTACACATTGATTGTCTGCCATTTGTTTTGCAATCTGATTTTTTTTAGTTTTGACCTATAGAATAGTATAGAATAGTACTGTTACATGATTCTATTTTTTTACTTTTTTATTTTCATTTCAGAGCCAGGAATAATGCATAGCAGTAAAAGCAGTATTCCTTCTTATAGCTAGGTTATATCTAATCCCTCATATTATATCATTTAAAATAGATAAATGTAGTATGCAAAAAGACCTCTGGATTTTAACATTAATTACTGTCATTATTAAGCTAAATGGTTTTTGACATCTTTACTGTGAACTCTGTAGCAATCGGAAGTAAACCTTCTATACTTCAGAAATATTGGATAAAAGCAACATTGACATATCTCATTAATACTACTGTACTCTACAAATGTGTTGAATTGGTCTGGTGTGGCCCAAGTTGATTCTTTTCTTATCCCTGTGCTTTTTCTTTCGATTTTATAGGAAAGATATCCGAACAGCATGTTCAATGAAGTTTATGGGAAAAACCTCAATGCCAGCACAAAAGCCGAGGTTACACCATCAGTAGCTCACCAGGAAACTTCACTTTATTCTCTTTTTGAAGGTACTCCATGGTCTCCATCTCTTCCAGCCAGCTCAGGTGAGGCTCCAACATTCCTTTCATCACCCACAGCATATAACCTGAGGATAACGTGTGTACCACTTGCTCAGCAACTCCCTTCCATCACTATTGTAGGAACATCATAGAACATCAAGTTTCCTTTGAATTGTTCAGTAAATATTATACTTCATCTTTTCCTTTTCTAAGTAAATTTCCTTTCAATGTCTGCACACATCTGCTCATATTTCTACATCTTTCTGTATATACATATTCTCTGTGTGTGCGCATGTGTGTGTGTGTGTGTGTGTGTGTACGTGAGAGAGAGAGAACTGAAAACCCATTTGTGATATTCTTAGAACAAAGAAAACTTAGTAACTATAATGCTCACAAAGTCCAAAACATTGTATGTATTTGTTTATTAATGAGTTTATTAATGAGTAAAAGTGAGTACAAATCTTACATTAATAAAACCAAAAGCATACATAAAAGTAAAGAAGTTAAATCATGAGATCACCAAATAGACTTTTTTCTACATTCCATAGATCATTCAACACCAGCCAGCCAGTCCCCTCACTCCTCCAACCCAAGCAGCTTGCCAAGCTCTCCTCCAACTCACAACCATAATTCAGTTCCATTCTCCAACTTTGGGCCCATTGGAACTCCAGACAACAGGGATCGAAGGATAACAGATCGATGGAAGACAGATAAGCCAGGTCAGTGGAAGATCTTAGCGTCAATTTAATTTCAGTGGTTTTCAGGGACATTTACCTGTTACTCTTGCTCTCATTCAGCAATGGGAGGCTTTGGCCTGGACTATCTCCCAGCAACATCATCCTCTTCAGAGAGTAGCTGGCATACAACCAGCACCCACAGCGGTCCCTGGTCAGCCCATGGCCCATCCATAGAGGATTCATCAGCTGTGCTTATGGAAAGTCTGAAGGTATTGATTCTATCCTTTTTTGTCAGCTATGGCAAAATTCTGAAATGATAATGATGTGTCCTTTGTGATGTTTTTCTGATTCTTGCTGTTTGGCAATGATATTGTGAACCATTTATCTGTGACGTGTACAATTAAGATGTATGTAGAGGTAATCCTTTAGTTACAGCCACAGTTATGACAGCAACTTCCATCACTATATTGCATGCTCGTTTAGTGCTTGATTTCACAACCTTTTGTACTGTAATTGTTAAGCAAATCAGGCTTCCCCCATTGACTTTGCTTGTCAGAAGCTGGCTGGGAAGGTCACAGGTAGTGATCATATGGACCCAACATGCTGCAATTGTCATAAATTCATGCTAGGGGCCAAGTGCCTGAATTGTGCTAACCTGACTGGGGATGCTGCTATGGTCGTAAGTGTGAACAAGCCATAAGTCACTTTTTCCAGCACAGTCATAAATTCTAATGGTTGTGAAACAGATGGTCATAAGTCAAGGACTACCTTATAGGAGTATCTTCAAGTACCCAACATGCTTATTGCGTTTGTCATTTGTATATAGATAAGTTATGGTGACAAAGCATTTAAATTCCTACAAATATATTTTACGATATTTCAGTTCAACCATACTGTGCCAGGAAGAACAGCAAGTCAGAGATAGGAAAAGCTAGAGAAGTTAGTGAGGAAATAAGCAGTGCCTTGAAATATTTTTAGTATGCCATTTTTATGCATCAGATTCCAACTTATGTGATGTTTGTTTCTTTGCTTAGTCTATCTGGTCCAGTTCTATGATGCATCCTGGACCTTCTGCTCTGGAGCAACTGTTGATGCAGCAGAAGCAAAAGCAGCAACGTGGGCAAGGTGCCATGAATCCACCACACTGAGAACAAAAGAGCTGGCAACCTTTGCAATCGAAAGCTCCATACATCATGGCATGTTGGGTTTACAGGACTGTCCCACACAGTTCTGTGCGCGTGGCAGCCTCTCTTCTGTTCCTTGATGACAGGAGGGTGTAAGTGCTCCACCAACCCACTGAGTATGCACGAAAATGAATGCAGTGCAATGGAAATCCAACACCAGGAACTCTCCCATCCCACCAGGGCCTTCTGGAGGGAGAGAGGGACTGCTGTTTATCTCACGGTAACCTGATATCACCGCCTCTCACCTTCTCCATCGTGCATGTGCCCAGTCATGTGGGAAAATAAAAAGATGGGAAAGAAGAGCAGATGGGAGAAGCCACTGAGAACTTCTCGATCCTCTTCCTCAGTATTGGGGAACCTAATAGGAATCTATTACCTATAGCTTTGCTGACTGAGAATGTAGTTGAAATTTATTCCTCGATGTCTAAATTTCGAATTATTACTGTCTCAGTAGTAAGATCACACTGAATTCTTCCATACACAAATGTGCTTTGTAGTCAGTGTGTAGCACCCCTCGAGTCACTGGTCCAGCCAGCCAGAGTCGGGTAGTGGTAAATTGACGGGAAGGGCAAGTGTCTGGTCTCCTGGGTTAGGTCAGGAGTTTCACGAAGGAGAATTTGGTCCCTCCGGCGTCATTTCCACCTCTTCTTCAAAGGTTGAGTCTGGACGATTGTGAATGGGTTAAGGATTCCAGCAGTACTAAAGTGCAGTGGCCACTGCCAGCCCTCAGTTCAGGGCAGCACGCTGCTGCTATGGGGTTTTTAAGTTAAATGGTTCAGATTCCTGTACATTTTATGATAGCGTAGTGACCAGTCTGATGAAATGGCAAAGCTGGCCTGTGCATTCACAGCCTGACTCCTTTATGTAGGTAGGTAGAAGCTTTCTGTGTCTTTCTTCCCAGCCCCCTTTTCTAGCCTCCCCCCAACCCTGCTTGATTGCTTGTAGTTTTGTTCTTCACATGCAGCATCCCACCAAATTCTAGCAGGATAACGGGAAGCAAAGGAATTAGTCTGGATAGGACAATATAGGCAGCCTCCTCTGCCAGTAAGTACATGTCCGCAGGTTCGCACACACGTGTAATCACAGAGTTCCAGTTTCAGAACGGAAGTTCAAGGCAACAAGATCCCTATGAGGGGACCCCCATGCAGAGAAGCTGTCAGTCCCACTTGCTCCTATAAGGATGCAGAAAGGGGGGGGAAAGGTTGAACTTGATATTTATTGAGCAGAAGGAAGGCCGCAACTCTTCTTGCATAGGAAACAAGGACACTTCCCCCCCTGTTTTTAAACATTTTTTTTGTTTGTTTGTTTCCCAGGGTACCTATGGAAACAGTCTAAATGTTTTAAACTGTTGAAAATGCAGGAATATGTATGTGTATGTGTATCAGTTCAGGATCTGTGAGCCACAAAAAACAGCTGCAGAGCAAAGCACATCCAGGGTCCACAAGTGACACTGGAGTCGGGGAAGAGCCCCAAATAGACTATATATATATGAAAAAGAAGCTGAATGAGGTAATGCTCTCTCTAGGATAGGAATTGGAGTCCCTGTGCAAGCAGTGTTGCTGCTCTGGGTTATATTGCTTAAAAAAACTTTCTTTAAAAAACTTTATAAAAAAAACCCCTCATGAATGAAGTTCTTGCCCTAGTTGTGCTTCTTTGGCCCCCTGCCCCCTCCCAAGCCGGCTTCTGTCCCTGTCCCTTGCCCCAAGTTTGCATATTTGAGCTGTGCACCCCAGCAGCTGCAACATTCCAGTGTTTGAATAGCCACTGATTCTTGCACTCTAAACAACCTAACCAGATTCATGATCTCACATTCTCCATTGTGCCAGAATCCCGACCCATAGGTTCCCATTTCTGCATGAGAAATCTGGTGTTTGGAATGTTCTCTCTCTCTCTCTCTCTCTTTTTTTTTTTCCCCCTTCTGAATCTTTAAGGCAGGGCTCCCTTCCCCATCCACCCTTTACACACACGCCCTGCCGTGGCTAGAACCTCAAGGGAAGGGGGAAACACCCTCCCCCCAGCAGAGAAAACTGGTTTGTGTCGTAAGCTTCTTTTGTGTTTTTGTCTGTCTGTGCGAGACCTGCAGCTGCTGAACTCAGCTTTGCCTTTAATTAAACCATGTTCTCTACAGCCAGTCTCTTGTAGTAACATTTTCTTTAACCAATTGTTTTTTGTTAATGAAACTCCATTGATTTCTTTGGGGAAGAGAATATCTCTATTAACAAGCAGAAGGGATTTATAGAGTGATGCGTACAGCAAGTGAAGTTGAACATGACCAAGCACGGTAAACAAGGTTGCATCTTCTACACAAGAAAAATGCTACTTTCAAGCTGTGTTCTATCATTTCAATTATTGAATGTGACAGAAGAGTTGGCAATGTTTGAGACCCACACACACACTTCGTACTAATTGGATTTTTAGAGTTAGATAGCCATCGTTTGACAGACTAAACTCTTTGGAACGCCTTTCGGGGTAGTAGTTCTGTTATTAAAGAGTTGGTTTTTGTGTTAATAGTAGATGGGGGGGGGGGGAAGCACACAAACTGTGTTTTACAGAGAATATTAACAAAACTACACCTTTTGAAGAATGCTGGCAAAAATCAAACACTTGAACATTGTACTGCTTTTCAACAACCTTGAAGGTAACTTTTTACTGCAGTAAAACACTGTACAGAAGCAATTGAGCTAATTAATGAATTATCCCTTGCTAGACAAGGAATTACCTTCAGATTTTCTGTCATTCCAGCCTCTCCTCTAAGATTCGGAGATTCAATCTTAGGTTTGCACATGCGCCTTTGAAGGGTTTCTTTCTGCAGCAGAAATTGAAGCAGCTATAGCTTCTGCCCATTTTTTTTTCATGGCCCCAACAGAAGGTATCAAAACATTTTGAAATCTGAAAGATAACTTTTTTTCCTATGTTTGGACATGATTACTTTACTGACAGCAAAGAACGTTGCCAGAGATGGAAACTAAAATACTCCTATTAAACATGAATCTAGTTGCAAATAGCTGGCACTTTAGGTAAGGTATAATATAGGAAAGTTATAAATGATAAGCATTTAAGCAGAATACACTGAACCACAATAGCAAGAAAAAAACAAGGGCTTCAATTAGCAAAGGCAACCTTTGATATAATGAATGAGTTGCTTTGAAAAAAATGATTTTCTCAGTTCTTTGTGGGCTTTCAACTTATTCTTCAGAGTTATTTTCCAGATTTTGGCTGCGTTCAATGAATGCTTTGGGGAAAATGCCCACTTTCCCATTGCACGTGCCTTCCAACCATTCTTCATTCACTGTAAGAGAAAATAAGATTGAATCATAAACATCATTGATTAAAGATGAATGGGAAAATGAAATTAAAAGATGGGTGCATCATGTAGAATTCTGCAAAAAGCTATGTGAGAAGTCTGGGATTTGGTGATGTTATAAATGGCTTAGTTATGGAAACCTCCAGTAATTGAACTGCTGCTTGAAGTTTTCTGTGAGGGAGAATATTAAAGGGTGAGAGAAAGTGCAATAGTGTTCAGGCATTAAAGCAAAATTTGGAGTTTTTATTAAGATTACAGTCAGAAGTTAGAAGCCTAATTTGCTAAACAATATCATATTTTGTAAAAATATTAATGCATTTGATGGTAGAGTGAGTGAATGCTTGCTTGACTGCAAAATGCAGATGAATTGGGAAATCTGGAAAAAAAAACTTAAATTCTCCAATAGAAGCATACGGTTGTGGGATTACAAGACATCCTATACCAGGACTGCAGTGCTTTGTATTGAAAGAGGAAAAAATGATTTGGAACACGTGATGGTGCTCACATTGTACTTATCTGCTTTATCTTAAGCAGCTGCATCTTTCCCTGGGGTTGCACACATGCCTAATGCTGATTCAACACAATTCTGGAAAAAAGTTGTGTTTGGTTTTAGTAGTCATATATCTATGCTATTTGTATACCCCAGTGTGTTTGTTCCAGGGCATCTTTTTGCCTTCCAGTACAAAGTCTAAGCCATGCTCAGTATGATTTTGAGCCAAGAAGCTGTAGGCTTCTCAGTTGCCATTCTACTCTCTAGATATCCTGTCCATCCCTTTTATTTTATTTTTTTTATGTTAAAACAAACTTTATTAAATATATACACTTTAAAATACATGAAATCCATTCACGTAATGGATTTATAATTCTAATAATTGCTTCTAGTAATTACTGTCCATCCCTTTTAATAGCATTGAGCATGAACTTCACATTGCCACTTAATGTATGTAAGGGAGATGAAGAGGAGATTGAAAAAGGCAACAGAAGTGAGGAAATGCAAGATGCCCAGAGCCAATATTAAAAGGCAATTAACACTGAGGAGGAGAACTGGTTGGAAATCAAACCTGTAAAGATGGTAAATCATAAGACAAGAGATCAATACCACAGCACTGTATTTGTTTTCCAAGAAATAAATCTGAGCTCCAGAAAGAACTTCTGTGCATGCCGCTAAAACTTGGAAACTTTCATCATACCAGTATGATCTACCAACACTCAATTAACACATTCCTAATGAAATTCATTGAACTTGCAAAAAAAAATATGGGTTGAAGTTGAAGTACATGTGTACTCTGCAGCTTCCTGTAAGTGGAGTTCATGTAATTAATGATTGCTAAGATGAAAAAAATGGAGATAAGGTTTAAGATGGAAGAACTGTAGAAGGAGAATGTCTCAAATGACTTTTACGTTTCCATAGTTTAAAATAAAATTTACCTTCGGCCAGAACAACAATTATATCCCCTTTCTGAAACTCCAGATCTTCTGCCTGAGTGGCTTCATAAGTATAACGTGCTATTACTTGATTTGATTCAGTCTCTGTTGGTTTCTGCTGTACCTCCTCACCATTTTCCATGCTTAAATTATCTTTGCTGATCTAATGTGAGAAAAAAAATCTTCAAATATCTCTTGATGCTTTGATTTTTTTCAAAAGTTTTTCAATGTTTTTCAAAACATTACAGCTGTTTGAATTGCTGTTACTTATGCATGTGTGTATATTAAGCTTTTCAAAAAACAAAATGAAACCAAAAAAAATGGAAAATAAGTAATTAATAGACGCTCTATTTAGCTATCTTAAATGATACAGCATTCTTCCAGATATACCTTTCATATTGGTAGGTGCTAAACATTTACTCTTACATTGCTGCGGGGTGGAGGAGGAGAGAAAAAAGGTGTGGAAAAATTATGCATGCAATTTCAGAATAATATTGGTACCGTAGCATTTTTCATTTTTACAGTCAAAAGGTTTCTGTATGCTTTAGATGCAATTTTAAGAGATTACTGATCTAATTTAAAAAAAAAAAAAGTGTTCTCAAGGAATTATATGTGGTGCTCCCCACAAGGTATGTTGCTTTCTAATCTGGTCTGTTTTACCTCATTAATGGTGCACCACAATGTCAAGCAGTTGTCCTTGGCATGGTTCCAGAAGGTTGTCATTCCATCTTCATTCAGGACCTGATCCTTGTCATCTATTGTCTGGTACCTAAGCAACAGAAGACTTGGTGAGGACCAGAGGCTTCATCCTACTCATATTAGGAGTAAAGTGCTGCTGAGTGGTCTTGCTTACCTCAGTGCTGTTTGTTCAGGAGAGAGTTCCAGTTTCTTACACACCTTCTCTCTAAGGCTGCTATAAGATAGGTTGGGACTCACAAGCAGGGCTATTGTGAATTTGTAGTGCACTTTGATGATGTAGGGTGTTGGAGATGCATCAAACTGTAATAGTAATCAGTAAATGATTTCAGTGCATGAAAAGACATACTAAAACTCTGCTGTGTGCTTCAGGCATTACACTGGTTAAAACTGGTGAAAATAGCAGATAATGGCGGTGGGTTTTAACATTTTTTAATTCTGCTTTTTGAACAGAATTAAAATTGAAAAGTAAACAGAGGCAGCAGAATATTCTTTATTTTTGTATGTGCATGCTGTCCAATAAATATTTCTTGAACGGTTTATTAAAACATCAAAAATGTGTTATAAAGCGCAAAATATTTGAAGTTCCACGGATCAAACTCCAGACCATGGACAGAATTAGCCTGCACGTCCCACATTCTAACCAATGCACCACAAGGGCTGTAAAATGGTTTGTAAAGAGTTCGTATTTTTGTAAGAGGCATAATTTGAGATGACAGCCCTGTTTATATATTATTTTTAAATATTTGTGTAAGATGCTGTGTCCTTGGTGGAAGTAGGAACTCTATTAGCTCTTTAATTAACAGCAATTAGTATTGCAGATTTTGCCTATCCAAAAGCTCGCAATGAAAGGAAATGATATACCTTCAATTCTCTTCTGTGACCTGCAGAAAACAAAACAATTGTTACATAAAAAACATTTCTTTAAAAATAACACAGACCTTAGACTATGCATTTGCTTGATTTAAATCACGATTTGTTAAAATAATTCCTATGGTCTTCATAAATTGGTATTCATAAATACGGTGTAACATAAAACTGAAAATTATAATGCTGAAGATAATTTGTTGTCATTAATCAGAAGTGCAGTCTTTAAAACTTCCCTCTCACAATTCACAAAGACAGAGAATTTAGACAGAGTATGAACCTGCTTTAGCTTTGGTAGGGTGAGTGGGGGGAGAGAATAGATTTTCAGGTAGCTTTTGTAACAGCCTGAAACATTAGGATTATTTGCTGTATGTGGTTTTTACTCACTTGAGGGAAGGTTGGGGAATTCTGGAGCTGCAATGCTTGGTGGAGCAGGGATATCCATATCTTTATTGTTTTCTTCCTGGAGAGAATGGAAATAGCTTGTCAGAGTCCTAAGGGTAGTATATGCAGTGACTGAACTATTTTAAGTTGCAAAACATACAACACAAAACAAGTCAGGTGATCTCAGCTTGTTGGGAGTAGTACAGGCTTGGATTTATCATACACATCTCCATATAAAAGATGAACTCCTTGAAGAGAGCATTGTTTCTGTCTGATGTGAACCTTTGCCACTTTTCCCCTGGTTAATCTTTCCAGAAGTAGTTATGAACTCCTATCTATTGGGCTTGGTAGAAAGGAATTCCATGGATAAGACACCATTTGTATTTACACCATCCCTTTAAAATGTATGTCAGCATATGGCAGATTCATAGATCCTATCCGAGGAGGAGGCTCAAACATTACTTTTTTTTCCAATCCTAATTTTGTATTTAAGAAATGAAAATAGCTTTATAAATCTCTAGGCTATCATGAGCTAACCAGGGATGGATGGATCATAAATCAATAGTAACTAGTCAAATAAAAACTTACTTGAATAAACTTTAACTCCTAATGAACCTGAAATGATTATTTTATTGAGATAGTGTGTGTTCTCCTAAAGAAGCCCAGCTGAAGGAAGCAGGGAAATTTAAACTTCTCTCCAAGTCATAACCTTGTGGGCAATCTAATTGTGTACTGACAGGGTAGCATTTCCCATTTCCAGGTACCATTTTACTATTTCCTGTTGCTCGCTAGAAAGGGGTAGTTCAGTTAAATCCTAAATAATATAGAAGAGAAACATGGAGATACTATGCAGCTTCATTTTTGGTAGGCAAATCCAATTCATTTTCTTACATTTAATTCTTGCCCACAAAAGTCACTGTGCTCTCACCTGGAATATAGGCTGGTTCTGCAATTCCATTGGCTCTAAGTAGTTGCAAGGCACAATTCCTTTCTACACAGAAGTCAAAGCAAGAATTTTTAACGTGTTAGAATGCATCTAGATTTGTACGAGAATGAAAAAAATCAACCATTCTTTAATTCTAATCTCTATGACAATATTTTTATTTGGCTGGTACTGGCATGTTTCCTTTGCAAAGTGACTTGGGGCATAATTAGAGAAGCAAAAGAACCAAAGGAGCAAATATTACTTTTAGGTAAAGATAATAACTCTAGGCCATAGGACATCTTGAATTTAAAAAAGCAGCTTAAAATTGTTAGGAAATCAACAGAAATCTTCAGCCGCAAAGCAGGGGAACGGGGTCATTGTATAATATTAGGTGTCCCTATGAAAATTTTGAAGCCAGGTTGCTAAGCTGTAAGCGAACTGACAGACACACAAAAGGACTGTAGGTGGCGCTGCTATGAAGGCACCAGTGCAGCATTTGTGTGACTGGGTGTTGAATTTCTCAAGAGTGGACTTCTATTGAAATAATATATTGGTTTATTTATTCACTTATTTATGTTTTAAGTTTATATGGCAAATTTATGTGGCTGCCTATGGTACACTTAATAATTCTAGGACACACAACAAAACACAGAAAGCAGCAAAACAAACAATTGTATCTCCCTTACAAAAGTTCACACTTCCTTACCATGGTGCTATAGCATCTCATCTACTTTATATCCACTGACTCATCTTCGTCCTGGCTCGTGGCTATAGTGAAGAGCCAGGTTTTCATGGCCTTCCAGAAAGCTAAAAAATATCCAAGCTAAAATATTATGTGGGAGTCTGTTCCAAAAGCCAGAGCAGCTATGGGGAAGGCATGATTCAGAGCATGACAATATTTATGGGAAGGGGCTTGCAGCATGCTCATGTTGACTGACTTGGTGATGGACAAATGCCCTCAAGGAGAGGTGGTTCTGCAACTAACTTGGTCTTCTTTTATTTAGATCTTTAATCAGATAGTACCCAAAAAGATACTACGAGCCAGTACAGTTCATACAACTGCGGTGGGGCATGGGAAGCTGCAGGGTGCCCAGAACTGAACGCATCACTGCATTCACTGCACCATTTATAGTTTCTAAGTGGTCTTCAATGGCAGCCCCCATGTAGAGCACATTGTAGTAATCCAGTCAGGAAATGATTTAAGGTGTGAGTGACTGGCCAAAGCCTCCCAGTTCAGGAATGGGTAAAGCTGGGTAAAACACAAGGAGCTTGTGCAAAGAACACTTTGCAGCAGCTGGCACATGCTCCTTGAGCAAGAGCAACAAATCCAAAAGGAGCCTCGAATTGTATGACAATTCTGTCTGGAGAAGTACTATCCAATCAAAGTCAAAGATGATAACTTATCAGACTAGGGACAGGGGAGTGGGAGTGGCAAACCATTCCGCCTTGCTACGGTGGGTCATATTTTGACTTCCCTATTCAAAGCCTCACAACTTCCAGGCACTGGGTAAAATCACCTGCCCAGCATGGAGCAGGGTTGTATAGCTCAGTATCATCCTCATACTGACGATACCATGCCCCATGCTGCCAAATGACTTCACTCAGGGGTTTTATGTAGGTGTTAAATAATGGTAAGAAACTGGGCCCTGAGGTTCCCTATACAGACCTTCCCCCTTCCCCCAGCAAACACTGATTGCAACTGGCTATAGAAGAAGGAAGCGAAGCGCTACAAGAAAATTCTAAAATTTTAAAGGGACACCATCCCTTTCCAAAGCCCTTCAAAGATAATATGTACAAGTAATGATGTCTTGGTACTATAACTCAGTCTGAACTACAACTGAAAAGGGTCTAAATAACCTGCTTTGTTCAAGGCCATCCAAAACTGGATTCCTACCACAGTCTCAACAGTCTTCTCCAAAAAAGATAAGATTAGAGACTGGACAAAATTTATCCAATGTTCTCCAATACCATTGGATTCAAGGATGGCTTCTTGAGAATGGAGTGAAAATACTATCACCTCCTATACAGACAAACAGACAGATTTTGCTTTTCCACATCTCTGACCCCTGGCACAAATTGGAATGTGATAGAAATTACTACTTTCCTGGGAATGAACTGAGGATTAATTAATTGATACCATTGGCTTTAATGGGAAAATTGTAAAGCAGCCTTTCCAAGCTAGTGCTTCCATGTATTGGAATTTCCCCAATTCTGTTGTTGTTGTTCTTGTTAGTTGCGAAGTTGTGTCCGACCCATCGTGACTCCATGGACAATGTTCCTCCAGGCCTTCCTGTCCTCTACCATCCCCCGGAGTCCATTTAAGCTCACGCTGACTGCTTCAATGACGCCATCCAGCCACCTCATTCTCTGCCATCTCCTTCTTCTTTTGCCCTCAATTGTTCCCACTATTAGGCTCTTCCCCAGTGAGTCCTTCCTTCTCATTAGGTGGCCAAAGTACCCCAATTCTAGTGACTACCAAATCTGCAAAAATTCAAACTATAACATGTCAGCAAAAAAAATTCTCTCTGTTTTTAATGCATCAGTTATAGATGGTTGGAGGCAAATTTCTGGTGCTTCTTCATTGCGAAAGAGGAAATCCAGGATATACATACCAGTGGTGCTAGTAAAAATTGGAAATCAACGTATTTATAAAATACATAAATAAATAATAAATAAATTTGTGTGGCACCATGATGGGAAAGCTATTGAGCATTTTATTTACTGTATGCTTCATCACCAAAATTCAAATGTTGCAGCATTGGGTAAATCCCTCATCCCTCATTCATATCTCTCAATTTAAAAGACTTCATTTTTGTGGAAGGATGAAATAAGTTCATCCTTAGCAACATGACTGTGTTCTTTCAGTTGAGTTATTAATGTGATAATGCTATGTGTGTAATTACAGGAAATAATACAGACTGGTAACCAACAACTGACATCATTGTCTAAACTAGGGGTCTCCAACTTTGGCAACTTTAAGACTTTTGGACTTCAACTCCCAGAATTCCTCAGCCAGCTGGGAGTTGAATTAAAGTTGCTGAGGTTGGATACCCCTGGTCTAAATCACACCATATTATTAAAATTATTTGTGCATAATATTAGTTTCACAGTCAGATAATCTGGCCCAAGCCAAATGTCTCATGAGTTTTGAAAAATCCATGTCAGACAAACTCAATTATTCCACACTCTTTCTGTAGCCCATTTGTAAATTACAGCTTTAAAGATTTGTATTACCTTTCCATTAAAGACAACAGTGGCCCAATTGTCTTTCTCCTTTTTCAAAACAAAAACAATGTTTCCAGGAACAACTTGAAGCTCATCTGACGTTTCAGGAATAAATTCATACAAGACTCTATGAGGTTCTCCTTGCAGTGCCCTACATAAGGAAGCAACAGTATACAGTATTAGATCATCCACTGATTCCTTTTCTGTATATTCCAATTCCCTAGAGGGGAAAAAAAAATCAACCAGAAGAATAGAAATAGGACTTACACTTATAAACAAGGAATTAGTCACCAATAGTATTACATTCAGTGCATAATATTTCCCATAGTGTCTAATTCTTAAGATGCAAAGAGTAGGAGCATTATGAGGAAAAGACCTCAAAAAGATCATTCTGCATTTTACAATATCTGCACATTTATGTGTTTGGAATGTTTTTTTCTGTTTTGTTTAGAAAATGATACTTCTGCCGATTATAACAAGCTTTTATATTATCTTAATTAGCTATAACTAATAATATATAAAATGTGTTCATGAATTATGAATTTATTGTAACTATTCTTTACGTAGTCTTGGGAAAGATTGGCTGAAGGAATAACTGATGGATGTTAGTATTCTCTGGATTTTATCGATCTTACCTGAGGACTTCTGGTGTTTTAGGTCTGGGAGGTGGATCTGATGTCTGTAAGCACAGCATACATATTAGCTTATTCATATAGGTCAATAGCAACATTCAATCTTTTCTAATAGAAAACCTGAGTTCAGTTGGACTGAAGAAGAAGTAGGTTTTTTTTCCTTCCCCTATCCCATCTAGGAAGCAAATTGGTGACTGTTTTTGTTTTCAAGTATAGGGAAAAGTTACGGCAACTCATATTTATAAAGATAAGATTCCCCTGGCCAGTGATGTCCAATTCTAGAGGTCAGTGCTCATCTCTGCTTCCTAGTCAAGGGAGCTAATATTGTCTGAAGATACTTCCGTGATCATGTGGCCAGCATGACTATACACCAAGGTGCACAGAATGCTGTTACCTTCCTATTTATTTATT
>JAEANM010012240.1:0-14899 GCA_017656035.1 Myanophis thanlyinensis | reverse complement strand
TCCAGAGAAGCCCAGTTGGAGTCCAGCCCTCCCCGAATCTGAGCGATTTTGTCTTGCAGAAAACAAGAGAAATCCTCAGCCCACCCCTGCAAGGGATCTTAGATTAATTGTTCTAACTGTCAGGAAATTTTTCCTTAGTTCTAAGTTGCTTCTCTCCTTTATTAGTTTCCACCCATTGCTTCTTATCCTACACTCAGGTGCTTTGGAGAATAGCTTGACTCCCTCTTTTTTGCGGCAGCCCCTGAGATATTGAAACACTGCTATCATGGCACCCCTAGTCCTTCTCTTCATCAAACTAGACATACCTAGTTCCAGCAACAGTTCTTTATATGTTTTATGCTCCAATCCCCTAATCATCTTTGTTGCTCTTCTCTGCACTCTTTCTAGAGTCTCAACATCTTTTTTACGTTGTGGCGACCAAAACTGGATGCAGTATTCCAAGTGTGGCCTTGCCAAGGCATTATAAAGCGATACTAACACTTCACGTGATCTTGATTCTATCCCTCTGTTTATGCAGCCTAGAACTGTGTTGGCTTTTTTGGCAGCTGCAGCACACTGCTGGCTCATCTTTAAATGATTGTCCACTAAGACTCCAAGATCCCTCTCACAGTTACTACTGTTGAGCAAGGTACCACCTATACTATACCTGTGGCACCTTGTATTTCTTGCCTAAATGTAGAACCTTATTTTTTCATCATTGAATTTTGTTTTGTTAGATAGCACCCAATTTTCAAGTCTGTGAAAATCCTTCTGTATCTTAAGCCTATCTTCTGGAGTGTTGTCTATTCCTGCTAGTTTGGTATCATCTGCAAATTTGATGAGTTCCCCATCTATCTCCCCCCATCCAAATCATTGATGAAGATGTTGAAGAGTACTGGGCCTAAAACTGAGCCCTGTGGTACCCCACTAAATACTTCCTTCTGTGTAGATTGAGGACTACATATTAAGTGTGGTTGGTCAGCCAGTTACGAATCCATCTGGTGCTGTCTAACCCACATTCTTCTATTTTGTCAAATAGTAGATTATGATCTACTTTATCAAATGCCTTACTGAACTCCAAGTAAATTATATCGACAGCATTCCTCTGGTCCACTAATTTTGTCACTTTGTCAAAGAATGCAATAAGATTTGTTTGGCATGAACTGTTTTTGACAAACCCATATTAGCTTTTGGTTATTCCTTTTTTTGCTTCTACATGTTCACTGATTCTTTGCTTGATTATCTTTTCCAGAATTTTCCCTGGTATTGAGGTCAAGCTGATAGGTCTGCAGTTTCCTGGATCTACTTTTTTTCCCTTTTTTGAAGATGAGTACTATATTAGCTCTTTTCCAGTTCTCTGACAGTTCCCTGGTGTGCCAGGATCTTTGAAATATATTTATTTATTTATTAGAATTTGTCAAACAATAACAGTAAAAACAGATACAAAAATAAGAAAATATTCAGTGATTCTGAGATCTCATCTGCCAGTTCCTTCAGAACCTTAGGGTGTAATCCATCTGGTCCTGAACTCATCTAGGGTAGACAGGTGCTCACTTACCATTTTCTTCCCTATTTTCACTTGTGTTCTTCATCTGTTTTTTTGTGGTTTTGTTTTTTATTGGTTGGATTGCTTTTTCCCTTTATGTAAAGACAGATGCAAAAAATGAGTTAAGTAGTTCCACTTTCTCCCTGTTGCTTTTCACCTTCTTGCCACTTTCTCCCAGCAATGGACCAATTGTTTCCTTGACTTTTTCTTGTTTTTAACATGTTGGAAGAAGCTTGTTTTGTTATTTTTTACCTTTGTCGCAAGCCTTTGTTCATTGTGAACCTTAGCTTTCCTCACTTCATCTTTGCAGGCTCAGGCTATTTGCTGATATTCTGCCTTAGTTATGTGCCTCTCTTTCCACTTTTTATACTTGTCCTTTTTGTCTTTCAATTTTTATTCAGCTATGCTGGTTTCTTTTGAGAGCTGTTCTTTTTCTTCTTCATTGGTATTGTGCTAGACTATTGTGAGATTTATAATCTCACTTTTCAAAATTTCCCAAAATTCTTGAGTTGTTTTCCCCTTGAGGATTCTCATCCATGGAATCCTTTACAAGCTCTCTCTAAGTTTATTGAAATTATCTCTCTTAAAGTCCAAGGCTCTAGTTTGACTTTGTTCTATTGCTTCTGAGAGGGCCGAGACCTGCCAAGGTGAAGGCAGTACCCTCAAAAAACAGCTGAGAACTGAGAGGGCCTCAAAAAACAGCCGAGGTCTGAGGGGGCCGAGACCTGCTGAGGTGAAGGCAATAGCCTTAAAAAACAGCTGAGAACTAGAGGGCCAAGACTGGCTGTGGAGACCTGGGATGGTGGCACCGGATGGACACTGGTCATAATAGCTGACATCGTGTTCCTTCTCCTTCTCTCTCTACTTGTGTTCATTTCCCTCTAACTCTGCTCCCTATTCCTATCCTTATCCCTGGCCTTCCCATAGACTATTCCCCTTGCTTTCCTCGATTTTGCAGTCGCATAAGCATTTCACTGCATGTCATATGTGTTATGTATATGACAAATAAAACTTGAACTTGTGCTTGCATAATGTTGAATTCCAATATTTCATGATCACTCACTCCCAAGGTTCCTATAGCTCCTTTTATCATTTCATCTGTTAGTGAGAATTAAGTCCAATATGGCTGATCCCCTTGTTCCCTTCTCTACTTTTTGGGAAACAAAACTGTCTGCTAGGTTTGTCAGGAACCGGTTGGATCTTCCACTTGGTGCAGAGTTTGTCTCCCAGTTGATGTCAGGGTAATTAAAATCCCCCTTTACTATTGGGATGTGCTTCCTACATACCTTAGTTAGCTGACTAGCAAAAAGTTCATCTGCTTGGTTGGGTGGCCTAGTATACACCTATGGCAATGTCATCCCCCACCCCTTAAATATTGATCCAAATGCATTCAAAATAATTTTTGTCATTGTTGTGTTCTATTTCTGTAGAGATGTAGCTATTTCTTAGTTAAACTAGACAGTCAATTCCTGCAACCATTCTTCATACGTTGTAGCCCGCAGTCCCTATTCATCTTTGTTGCTTTTCTCTGCACTCTTTCGAGAGTCTCAACATCTCATTTAACCAAAACTGGATGCAATTTTCCAAGTTTTTTGTTACCAAGATATATATGGTAGGTAGTCCTCACTGAACAACCAGTTGAAGTTCCAATGCCCTCCCCCCAGTAATTACAATAGTCCATAAGTTCCAATGCCGCCCCCCCCCCCCACAGTCACATGTGTCAGCATTGGAAGCTGCTGACAACATGATTGTATTTTTGGCATTTGGCAACCAGCTCATGTTTATGGCCATTTGCAGCATCCCAAGATTATGTGATCAAAATGTGGGCATTTTCCAGCAAAAAACACTCATTGGATGAAGTGGATTTGTTCAATGACTGCTGTATTCACTTAACAACTGTGGCATTCACTTAACAACCATTGCAAAAAAGATTGTAAAATTGAATGTGGTTATGTGACAACCATCTTAATAACTACCATGACTTATGACCATAATTCCAGGTTCAATTAGAGGCAGTCCACAATTGAGCCCAAAATTTATATTGTTAAGTGAGATATTTGTTAAGTGAATTTTACCCCATTTGACAACCTTTCCAGCCTCAGTTATTAAGTGAATCACTGCAGTTGATAAGTTAATAACCTGGTTGTTAAGTGAATCTGGCTTCCCCATTGACTTTGCTTGTCAGAAGGTTGCCAAAGGTGATCACATGACCCTCAAACACAGCAATGGTCATAAATATGAACCAGTTGCCAAGCATCTGAATTTTGATCACATGATCATGGAGAGGTTGGAAAGGTCATAACTGTGAAAAATGGTCGTAAGTCATTTTTTTCAGTGCTGTTGCAACTTTGAATGGTCACTAAACAAACTGTTCTAAGTTGAGGACTACCTGTACAGTTGTAAGTTGAGGACTATCTGTAATTCTAATTATTAGATACAGTACTGGAACACTGCAGGTACCAAAGGTTAAATAACACCTGGAACAACAGGAAAATGTGGCCTTAGCATACAAAGCAGAACAGGTGATAGCAGGTGTTCTACCAAGAAAACTCAATGTTTATAGTGTAAGAATTCTTCCAACTATCTAAAAAAAAACGATGCCTCTGTATATTGATATCACTCAGTGGACAATACTGAATCAAACTGACTACTACTTGGCAAGCAAAGATATCAAGCCTCAATTCAGTCAGAAAATCAAGAGCTTCAGTGCTGATTGGACTTCCAGTGAGAGAAGGAGAACTAAGGTCCAGGTTTTACAGCTAAAACTGGCAGCTTGGAAGTAAGAGCTAGACTGCTGAAACTCTCTCTGGAAAATAGAGAGATGTAGAGGTGGCCGGGTTTTGTGAAAAACAGCAGACACTGTTGTGTTTGCAGCCATTTGTGATCAGCTCTTGTGTTCCATCATGCTATTTTTGTACCTCCTCGCTCAACAATTTTAGTAGCTGCAAAACTGAACGTATGTCCTTGTTCATTGTAATGCACTTGAAAGATGATCAGAATTTTAAGAGAAGAGGAAAAGATATTCAAAGAAAACCCGAATTAGAATTTTATTTATGGGGCTTGAGGATGATTCCAAGAAAGAAGGAAAAATTAAAAAAAAAAATAGTTTATCTGATTATGGATGAATAATTAATTTTTATTTCTGGTGATTTTTAACAGTTATCTGGATCGAATAGTTTTTCTTTTGGAAATCGTTAATGGTGTAACTGATTAATTTTTGATATTAATAGAGGGTTATTGTTTATGGTAACAGTTAATGGTTTTTACTTTTTTGCATGTTTAATTGTTCAGAGTAATGAGAAAAACTTAGACTAAATATAAAAGAGGAATGCACACATAGCTTATTTGGTATTTTTATTTATTTCTACTGGATTTTTGTTGTTTTAGAACTGAAGATTTAGAGATGAGTTTATAGAAAATGAGGTAAGTATGAAATGAATGAAAAGGTATTTGGTAGTATTGTAAGAGACAGTCAAGTCAAGTCAAGTCAAATAGGCTTTATTGTCATTTCAACACTATACAGTATAGTACACAGTGAAATGAAACAATGTTTCCCCAGGACCAAGGTGCTACATCAGACAACATAGATAAAAAAAAAAAAAAGCAGGATGCAGAGCTACACATAACTCTAAAACCAAAAATTTAGGGAAAAAACCCATAAACATAAATACACAAGTATTTATAGTTCCAGTTTCTTTGTGATAAGTTGTGACAGTAATAAGTTGTTAATGTTGAATATGCTTCTTGGGGACAAAGGGAGAAATTTCATCTTCTAGGGCAATTCTGGATTTTTCAAATATTTTTAATGCGTTTTTGTATTAGATTTTGATTTTGTCTTATTGTTTAATATAATCCTTAATAAAAAGTATGCTAAAATAAGTCCTGGTACTGACTTTAGCTCAAATCATGGACTCCTTGTTTTTCCAGAATTACAAATTAAACTGAAGAAAGCTAATCAAATAACAGAAGCAGCAAGATATGACCTCAGCAATATTCATACATTTAATGAATTAGATTTGATACATAACAGTACTTGAAGAACTTTGAACTTAACAGTTAATGAGAATAACAATTGAGGGACTTTGTACTTCACTTGGAAAGAGAGAGAGAGAGAGAGAGAGAGAGAGATTTTCTTGGTTACTTTCAACTACAGAGTTCTCCCTCCCTAAAAGAGGGATTTAATGATAAAACAAAGACTATTATCTGTCTAGAACAGTGTTTCTCAACCTTGGTGACTTTAAGATGTTTGGACTTCAACTCCCAGCAAAGCTGGCTGGGGAATTCTGGGAGCTGAAGTCCAAACATCTTAAAGTCGCCAAGGTTGAGAAACACTGGTCTAGAAGATTCCAACCTAAACACAATGGTCAGTGGGGTTCTGATGGCAAAGATTCCTTTCATTTAAAAACAGTTTATCTTCCCTTCCCACTGTGGTGTTTTAATACTTTATTTCTTTTTGAAAGAATAGTGGATCAGAGCTTTTTAGGGCTCTTGGATTGAAACATGTAAAGGTAGACCACGGACTCCAACGTAAGTAAAAAAAAAAAAAATTACTAGCTTTGAATTATGTCAGTTTTCTTTGGAATGGATCTTCTTGCCCAGATTGTACACTAGGCCTTTGTCAGGTATAAAATACTTTTCCGTATTGTTGATTATTATTTAACATTGTTGTGTCTTTTTCATGACACTATGTGAGATAGTCTCCAAAAAGTTTCTGGAAGTTTAAATAACTTTTTACACCCTAGAGCATGGGTGTTAAACTTGATCGTGTCACGTGACGTATCGTAATGTTTTTTGCCTTTGTGGAGCCGGGCTGAGCGTGTGGCCTGCATGTGACGCATCCGGCCTGTGGGCTGCCAGTTTGACAGGCTGCTCTAGAAATACTCTAGAGAGAATTTCAAAAAAGTTATTACACAGAGATTGGTATGCCACAATCTAAATCTTTTCCTGCTACAGTACAAATGAATGGTTTGTTTAATAACCACAACATTCATTTAATGACCATGGCATTTGCTTAACGATCACTATTAAAAAGCCAGAAATTTACTTCTGGTCACATGAGTGTCTCAACTTACAACTGTAATTATTTACAACTCTAATTCTGGGCTCAATGACAGTCATAAGTTGAGGAGTAACTCTATGTAGAATCCCAATGTTTTAAAATATAGTTTAATATCTATTTGGGTCACATAGGAAAGGAAAGATACATTTCTCAAAGGACTGTTCTTTCGAGATTATCATAGGTTATGGGCTTACCTGATGAGTGCTTAGTTCTAAGCTCTAGTTCTAAGTCCCTAGGGAGAGGGGGCGGTATATAAATTTGATTAATAAAAAATAAAAATGTTGGTTATATTTTGTAAGCTGGATTCAATAGCTTTGTAGCTTGCTAAATACTATTCCGTTTTCCCTTTTGTTTTTCTTTTGGCTTAAAACATATTTTGTATTCTGAGAGAAAGCTGCACAACATTTGCTCCTTTAGGGGGAAAAAAAAAACATTTTCAGCTAGTTGATGGCAATCTTAAGATCTTAATGTAAACATGTTTCATCAATAATAGTTTATAGGAAAGTGAAATTAGAAAATAGCATTTGCATTGTTTGTATTTTTATTATGCTTTTGCAGCTTCTAGGGCTCTTTGAACACCTCCATTGAATGATTTGACCTTCTAATTTACCTGTCGCTTTCTAGGAAGTCTATTCATTCATCCAGATCACGGAAGATTTTGGCAGGTGGAAGAGAAACACTCATGAACCTTTGGCTGAATTTTAGTAGCCCAGGATAATTTCCTCTCCTCTTGTTTGTACTCTACTTTGATGGCCATTCCCCAAGAAACATCGTGTTACTCACAGAGCTACAAAGGCCCCTTGATAAGTCAAGTGGCAGCTAATTAGCCCTGAGAGGCTGCAGCAAAGGAGGATCCATGTTACCTGAATGGCTGCACATCGTCACCTGCGGCACTCTGTGTGTCACATACTAAATGGGGAGCAATTGTTCATACCCTTAGAGACTCACCGTGGCGTATCGGATGCATCAGCCTGGCAAAGAGAATTGTCAATCAAAATTAGGCAGCAGCAGCTGCTCTCATTCAGCCTGAGCCAACAGAGACATTCTGTGTGTCTGTCTCTGTGTGTGTGTGTATGCACAAAAATATGCAGGATGGGTTCTAAGAACTTTGAGGAAGAGTGAAATATATATCCAAGAAACTCTATACCCTGTCACAGAGTAGAAATAGATGGACAAAACCTTTTTTCAGTATTAATAGATAACTTTGAATATTTGAGCCCACTGGATTCTTCTTATTAAACTCATTAAAGGATTTTTGTTGTAATTTATATAAACATTTAGACTGAAGAGAGTAGCTTTGAAAACAGGGGAGAAAAAGGCATATCAACTAATTGCACGTAGTTTTTGGGATGTCAGAAAAATTCTCTTTCTAAAATTATTTTTCTTTCTGATTTGACAACAACAATACATTAACGTTGTTACGTATGACAAGAAGGCTTGATAGCAGGAGATATTCATTGTGAAATTTCTAAATTCTGAATGTTATATCTGTGCGTGTAAAAAAACAAAACAAAGCATAAAACATATACTTCAGAACTAATTTTTTGCCCAGAGTTTTGTTACTGAGTTCTGGAATATAAGTGACTTTTCACATATTAAATTGTCTAAATCAATATATTCATATATTAATGAAGAATGATTTCCCTTACAACTTATTTCTGTTTTCAAATCAAATGCCTTCATAATGGAAACAAGAGCTCTGCTTATTCATACCATTCAATTGTCATAACCAGTCCCATTGATTTACTGCATGTAACATTTTAGATTAGATTTTTATTAGATTATAAAATAAAAAATATTTTGATTTGATATATTTCTCACAATGGAATGTATGCAAAGAGTAAAATGGCATGGGCAATATAAGCTCATGTATGTACACAACTGAACAATTTATTGTCTTCATAGTACTGGAAAGAAACAAGTTGCCGCTTGAAAACTAGCTTGACACTTACTCATGCCCTAATTTGAACCCTCCAAGTTCAGATCAATAAAATTTGCTAGTAAAAGTAACACAATTCAAATCCCTTTCTTGTTCTTCTGGGCATTTGCACTATGACCTGCATCTCAGTCTCCTTCCATTAAAGATTTAGGCTTCTGTAAAATCACTCCCATAATAAGAACCGTATTAACAGGAGATATTGCATACCACATCCAAGATCCTGAAAATGAGTGTGAACATAAGCTCCAAAATCAGAGCAAAAAATGCAAGTTTGCACACTCGGTTTGACCCACTTTTTCCTTCTAATATCTATTATGAACAAGTCCACACAACTCGAGTTGGACAAGCAGCGGACATCATGCGGCTTGCACAGTGAGCCTTGGATGATGTCAGTAACGTGATTGCTGCCTTATAAATCAAGAGACTGCCTGCACATAAGTCTGCTTTTCAGGCAGGGAGGCCTGCATTGCCTCTCCCCTTGCTCACCCCCCACCCATTTGTCTCATCTTTGAAAAAGCTGAATTACTGCCTTTGAGTTCAGGTCTATTTTTCTCCAAAGTGACCATGAAGAAGAAGAAAAAAAAGTATAAATCAGATTTTTAAGGGAAGCTTGGCACTCGGTTCACAATATTTTTTTTAATGGGGCTGGGGGTCAGCAAGAGAGAGATTGAGAGAGAGAGAGGTAATGCCATAATGTAAAATAGTTAAAAGCTTATTAGAGCCGTTCAGGGCAGTATGATTTCCACTTTGTTTCAGAACACCCTGAGCTCATCCTTTCATGCTATTGTGCAGCCCGCAATTCAAATCTCCCTTTGTCAGAATGAATGGCCCCTCTCAAAGCTCTTTTATGCCAACATATTCCCTACGGGCACATGCCCTTTAGCTCTATTACTGATTTACCCCAAGTATTCAGCCCGTACCTTCTGCTTTTCTTTCTTTTACTTTCCCAAAGATCCAAGTGACACGAGCCCAGCGTTCCCCTTTTCCCCTCTGCGCTCCGAGCTGCCACCTCCTCTCCCCCGCCGCCCCACCACCCTCCTCCCTCTCGGACCTGCCTGCCCATACCGAGGGATGGGGGCGAAGACGGCCAGTCTTTCCGCGTCTCCCCAACCCTCCCCTCCCGGCCCAGAGTAGTTTCTCCGAGTACAAATGACTTCACAAGAACCGAATCTAGCAGCAGCCCCCTGGCTCTGCCTCCCTCCTCCCCCGGGACCCGGGGCTCTCATTCGTCCTAGCAGCCTTTTCAAGGGAGGGGGAAAGGGAAATACCAAGCGGGCCCTCTTACTTCTACGTATCTCTAATTAGGCTGGCTTTGAAGCCCTATTCAGCCCCGTCTGAAAGGCTCGCGTCTCCCTCCAGCCTATTGAGGGATGTTTGCAGTTTGCAGAGACATTTGCATCTGTTTGTGCTTCTGAAGACAACCGGGGGGGGGGGGGCTTTCAAGGCTCCTCCGCCCCCTTCAACTCCCTCTCCCCACTCCCCGCATCTCTGCTTTAAAAAAAAAGGAGTTGGGTCCTCCTAAACCAAAATTATGCAGCTGGAGCAAGAGTTGAGGTATGTGAAGCTGAAGCAGCAGACACTCTGTGGTGTGTGTGTGTGTGTGGGGCGGGGGGGGGGGAAGGCCAAGCGGGGGACCCTCGACAATTCTAAAGCATTCTTTACTGGTCAGAATATTCAATAACCGGAGTTAACAGGGCAGTTTTGGGCAGCAAATCTCCTAACCAGATTAAATCCCCGATGGCACAAAAAGGCCAAGTCAAAAGAGCCCTCCTCGGGGTCGGAGTGAAGGATAGGAACGCTTATGGGATAGAAAGTATGAAATCCACGCAGAAGGAGAGCAAAGCGCTAAAGCCACCCTCCCTTCCATTCATAGCCCCGGTGGCTTAACGTTTGACTCTCCATTCAATGAGGTGATCAGCAGGGAAGGAAGAGAAAGCAGGCCACGTGTGTCAATGCTACACCCTCATTCTGCACTGAATAGCTCTTACCGAAGGGGTGGGGCAGGTAAGTCAAGTTCAGTTAAAGTAGAAACAAGAGAACCGGATTTGTATACTTTTCATTCCTATCTATGTTTACAGTGCACACTGGGTTTGATCTAAAAAGGCCTGTAGAATGCATTTGGTTATGTTTGGATGGGCAATGGCCAGGAAATTCAAGGGGTATAGAAAGTTGACAAAAACATCCCAATGAAGGCAATGGCAAATCACTTCAAGACTTACAGAAACTTACATGGACAGAATAGATATCAATCTTAAATCAAAGATTGAGGTTTTAGGGACTTTGTAGTATGGGTAGTCCTTGAGTGACAACCCAAAATTTGAGCCCAAAATTTATATTGATAAGTGAAACATTTGTTAAGTGAGTTTTGCCCCATTTTACAACTTTTCTTGCCACAGTTGTTAAGCGAATCATTGCATTTGTTGTTACTAACAGGTTGTTAAGGGAATCATGTTGATTTTGCTTGTCAGAAAGTCTCAAAAACTGATCACGTAAGCCCAGGACACTGCTACCATCATCAATATGAACCAGTTGCTAAGCATCTAAATATTGATCATGTGACCATGGGGATGCTGCAATGGTCATAAGTGTGAAAAACAGTCATAAGTCACTTTTTTCAGTGCCATAACTTTGAATGGTCACTGAATGAATTGTTGTAAATTGAAGTCCACCTGTTCTGAATCATCTTTAGTTTGTATAATTTAAGCCAACAGCTAAAACAACCTACAAGAACTCCTTGCCCAAGGATAGTGACTCAAACACAAAGACAGGTCACAATGATAAACAGGAGAAGAGAAAGTTTAAGAAGGAAAGTAGTTGGGATTATTTATTCATATCATTGAGAGAACCTGGTAAATTTATTTTTATTTTCATAAATTTCTGTGGATGGTAGACAGCTGAAGTGGCATGGCCATCTCACAAGCTTACATCTTTAGATTTGTTACTTCAGAAGAATTAATTGTTCATTTGGAGATAGGGTAAAAAGTTGTGTCAATCCCATCCCAAGAAATTCATGTTCTGATATTTAGATGTCTAGGCCATCACCAAATGGAATACAAAATATAAAATCATTGTTGAATTTTACAGATCAAGGAAAGGAATCTAAACAAGGAATTAATATTTTACATTTCAGAAATGAGTTCTGTCTGCATGGGAGAATTCTCAAAATGTAAATGGGAAATCATCAGAAATTTTTGTTAGTCTGACATTTCTGATGGTAACCCAAAGAAACATTTTCAAAGCCATATACTCGAAATATGCATAAAGTCCTTGTGGTGGGGGCACGGTGGTCTAGTGGTTAAGATGCTGGCCTTGTCAACCAGAAGGTCAAGACCCAAGCACCATGTGACAGGAAGAGCTCCCATTCTTGCCCCAGCTCCTGCCAATTTAGCAGTTTGAAAGCATGCAAATGCAAGTAAATAAGTACCACTTTAGTGGAAAGGTAACAGTGTTCCGTGCACCTTGACATATAGTCATGCCAACCACCACTTGACCACAGAAACATCTTTGGACAATGCTGGCTTCCTCAGCTAGGAAACGGTGATGACCATTATCCACTACAAGTTGGACATAACTGGACAGAAGAAATCTTTACCTTTACTTTATGATGGCTAAGTCTTCAAAATATTTTTAAATTAACATCTTGCTTTCCTTCGGGTTGATCAGGACAACTTACAGAGCACTGTACTACAACCACACAGTGTCTGTGACACACTGGTCCAGAATCACTTTCATGTGGGTAACTGTGGTCTTGGAATTTTGCAGTTTTATCCAGAGGTGAAATTCAGCAGGTTCCAGCAGGTTCGTTAGAACCAATAGTAAATTTTCTAAGCAGTTCGGAGAACAGGTTGTTAGAAGAAATCTCCCTTTGTTTCCCCCCCCCCACTTTACAGGGTTAATCCTGTAAGGAAGGCAGGAAAAAAACATCCTGGTGTTGTTTCTAGCCTAATCTTTATTGCCCTGCTTACAGAAACTGCCCAGCCAGTCACATGACACCCCCAGCCACACCCACCAAGCCACGCCCACAGAACCAGTAGTAAAAAAAATTGAATTCCATCACTGGTTTTATCCTAGTATGTTAATGTAGTTCAATATCTTAACCATATCTCAACCACATTGGATCCATACTGACACCTTAACCAATTTTGCTGCAGTTCCTTAGCAACTACTAGTAAAACACAATCATACTCCGATTTTATCAGTAGATATTTGTAGCTTAGGTGTGAACTATGGTGTCCTTGATGCACCAAGAGAACACCAAAAACCTCACATATCCAGATTTGCCAAATGTCCATTGTTTGTAATATCACCAGCTTGAGATTTATACAGAAACCTGTGGCTGGATTTCAGTTTCAGCTCTTGGGTTTAGACAAGTGGTTATTTCTGTGATATACTTTAAGCAGGTTCTCTTTACACCTCTTAGTCTTGAGTGGCATTAAGTAAGGCAGGTATAACATTAGTTCTTTTTGTTATTTCATGTTTGAATTGAATTCAGGGGCAGATCTGCAGTTCTACACTGAATATGGTTTCCTTTAGGTGTGTGCATATGTTTTATGCACACACACTGTACATGAAAATACACATGCATAAATACAGAGCATTGTGTGTGTTTCCAGTTGCCAAACCCCATTCTTGGTGGGTTTCCCCCCCCCCCCTTTTGATTCTTTTGAGAACACACCATGTTTGTGTTCTTCTTTCTTTCTCACACAAAAGCTCTCTCCATTTCTTAGGACTCTGGTCACACAGCCTTCAGATCTTTACAGACGGAAGATGCCGAGGTGAAAGGTCAGCTCAGGGCACTGGCAAGAGACAAAGTCCCTTCAGCTGCCAATGTAAGCTGTGATAACAGTCTTCTCAAAGCTCATCCACTTGAGACTCTCTGGAAAAGCTCTCAGACCTTTCCAAGAGCCTGTGATGTTGACTCTTCTGCCGTGACATCCAACTTTAGCATAAGTATAAAAAACAAATTGGAAGTATCATTTAATTAAAAAAAAAATCCAAGCCTTGACACAGGGGCTATATGTGAGGAGATACTTCTATTGCTTCACATTAATAATACAAGAAGTTGTAAACTTTAATGTTCATTTTTTAAAAATAAATTTAATTAATAGAATTTTCCAGCATTATTTATCTGAATTACCTTCTAAATAGAAAATGGACATAGAATTTGCTTCCTCTACAGTTTCATCCTCTTTTTTTAAATTCTTTTCTAAAGTTTACCTGATTCCATAGTGAGTTGCTTATTTCTGGTGTTCCTATTTATATATGTTCAGTGTTTATTTTTCTACCCATTGCTAAGAAATTCAAAAATATGTTATTGTTTAATAATAATAAATTATATTCAATGTATATGCCACCCCACTAACTCTCAGTGACTCCAGTGCAGTGTAGGTCTACAATTGTTAAAAACATTGGTAAGGAATGTAAAACTAACAATTGTTGGGTTGACAATATATAAACCAGGATTGTTACTTTACCTTTAAGTGCAGTAAACTTTAAAGAAAGTCTTATTGGCTGCAGCTTCAATCAAGCAGCAATAAGAAGGAGCCAGAATCACTTGTAGATGTGGGTTACTGGTTGTTGGTTACTGAATGCAGGGTGTTTGTTACTGAAGAAGCCTTGTGTTAACCAGTGTGTATACTGTGAGTTTTGCTACTGTTTGTAACCTCTGTGTATCGAACTGAATATTGTTACTGGACTTTGAGTATTGGATTATCCCTGAACTGAACTGTTTGATGACTGACTGACTTGACTGTGAATGAATCCGGACTAACTGATGGACATTGTTAAACCTCTATTTACAAGAAAGTAAAAAAACCCTATATTTTTCTACTCAGTGTCTCTGTATCTTGGTTTGTGTATTTTACCACACCACTCTCACAACATTCTGCTGTGTACTCATTCTTCTAATGAGGGACCATCCTTAACAACATTTAAAAACAAAAAATAATACAGAAACACAGCATGAGACAAAAGAACAAAGATGACAGAGAAAATAAATACCTGGTTGGGAACACAGAAAAAGAAGAAAAGAGTATTATTCATGCTTGAGAGCCCTTCAGAGCCCTTCAAAATAGCAATAGATTGGAGCCTTTCAAATTTTGGGGGGAATCTCATTCCAGACAGCAGGCAGAGCTACAGAAAAAAGCACACTTGGGGAATCCCAAAAAGTGACATTATTTAATTGATGGAACCCATTGCCTGTCAAATCTACTGGCAAGACAGATACTATGGGAGTCAAGATGTTCCTCAAATAACCAGGCCTTATGCCCTATAACCAGAGGTGGGATTTCAACCAGTTTACGCCTATTCGCTAGAACCGGTTGTTAACTTTCTAAGCAGTTCAGAGAACTGCTGGTTCAGCTGGTCATTAGGGCAG
>JAEANM010012239.1:0-14899 GCA_017656035.1 Myanophis thanlyinensis | reverse complement strand
GGCAGATGTCTTAGCCATTAGGCTACAGGTCTCCTCCCCTCAGCAGCCTTTCACCAAGCAGTTATGTTTGTTTGTTTGTTTTATGAGGAATATAATATATATATATATAATTTTTATACACTGAGGGCATAAGCACCAAAGGCAAATTCCTTGTGTGTCCAATCACACTTGGCCAATAAAGAATTCCTGCCCATATAAGGGGAAACCTATGCAGTACCACCACTGGATGATGTAAAAGCTAATGAACAGGAAGGAGCTCTAAAGATGCGAATAGAACTCTTTAATACAATAGATTCAGATTTTATTTATCACATACATAATCATACATGGTACAACATGTAGTGAAATGTAACCGCTTGTGGTCATTTATTTTTTTATGACCAGGAGCGCTTACACAAACCATTTCACTACATATTGTACCATGCATGATTATGTAAATAAAATCTGAATATATTCTCCTAAAGAATTCTATTCGCATCTCTAGAGCTCCTTCCTGTTCATTAGCTTTTACATCATCCAGTGGTGGTACTGCGTAGGTTTTCCCTTATGTGGGCGGGACAACTCGCTGCCTCCGCCAATAGAATGTAAGCAAGGTATCGTTTGAAAAAAACGGTCAGCGGACAAGCAGAGGAAGATTGCTAGGCAACGGTCTATTCTAGCGGCTGCAGTTGGTCGCGAGGGTAGGCAAGTTCGGAAGGGGCGTGGTGACGAGTACGGGGACAGGCTGGGGCCGGAAAGGTGCAGGGCGTAACGTCAAGGGGCTGTTTTATGGGTCTTTCAAGCAGCATCCGAAGGGAAAAGGGGATTCCGCTACGTAGTAAAAGCCACTATACGCAGGATTAGCTTTGCATTCGAGCGTCTGGGTTGCACAGCAGGCAGAACTTCAACAGGTACTGGGTTCCTCCACTTCCCCTCCACCTGGGAATGCAGGAATTTTAATTTCAGATATTTTGTGGCCAAAAAAATAAAAAATAAAATAAAAAATCACCCGCCTTCTTCCTGCCACGAAGGCACAAAGGGATCGAGTCTGCGATTCGCGTGTCAAAAATCCTAGCAGAACATCTGGGAGGAGAACTAGGGAAAATAACGCCAGGAAGAGGGCTTAACTAAGAATTCCAGCACCATCAGCCGGAGGACTGCTTAGCAAGGGATGCTGGGAATTGTAGTCTGAAAACGTTTAAGTTACCGATTGCCTGAGTTATCAGCCCCACCTGTATTTTTTAATTATTCTTATGTGTTTTGTGTATTTTCTCCCCAATGCAGCTCATACAAAGGGTCATTCACAATGAAATGTACATTTTCCGCACGTGTAACTTTACGTATTTGTGGTTCCTCGTCATTTCTTTACAATTAGCTTTTTAAATACAGATCACGTTGACATGTATCACAAACGCTCCATTTAATTTTAACAGATTTTCAATGGTAGGATTCAGTTCTCTCTCCCCTACCTTCCTCTCTTCCCCTTCTCTCTCCCTTCCTCTCTAATTCCTTATCTCCAACTTCCTCCCCTCCTCTCTCTTCTTCCCTCTCCCCCCCTTTCTTTCCCTATGTTCTTCCCTTTTGTTGGATTCTGATGATGGGTCGGTGGCAGAGGTGAAATTCAGCAGGTTTACTAGAACCGGTAGTGAATTTTCTAAACAGTTCGGAGAACCGGTGGTTAGAAGAAATCTCTTTTTCCTTTTTTTCCACTTTACAGGGTTAATCCTGTAAAGAAGGCAGGAAAGAAACATCCTGGTGTTGTTTCTAGCCTCATCTTTATTGTCCTGCTTACAGAAACTGTCCACCCAGTCACATGACCCCACCCCAGCCACACCCACCAAGCCACACCCACAGAACCTATAGTAAAAAAAAATTGAATTCCACTACTGGTCGGTGGGATAGAGTTATGAGTGTTCGGCTTTTCTAACGCTTGATTTCTTCTTTCATGTAGGTTTCTTCAGTTTGTTCCGCCCTTGGTGGGAAGAGATGGTGGTGGAAGTATGTGGCTTCTTTGGGGTATATCTACTATACTGCACCAACCCTCGTTACCAGGGGCGGATCTACATTGGCTTCACTGTCAATCCCGAACGACGCATAGACCAACACAATGCTGGGAAGCGGTGTGGTGGGGCCTGGAAGACAAGTGGACGTGGACCATGGTAAATCATGTGGGTGGTGGTGGTTGCAAAATGGTGGGTTCCATATTTGTGAAGTTTTTGCAGTTCCTTCTCAGCCCCAACCCAAATGTAAAGGGGAGGGGGATTTGGCAAGCTCCATAGCAGTGTTTCCCAATCTTAGCCATATTAAGATGTGGCCTTCAACTACCAGAATACCCCAGCCAGCAGGTATTCTGGGAGTTGAAATCCATAAGTCTTAACAATTGCTGAAGTTGGGAAACACTGCTCTATAGGAAACCGTTTTTTTCACTAGCTGTTTTTTTTCCCTCTTTTGTAATGAGATTTGAGCAAGGCAAAAATTCCAGACTTCCTTGAAGGCTGAAATTGGGAGCTTCCTGGGACAAATGAGGTGCTGTCCTTTTACATGCATTTCTTTCTTCTTGCCAGGGACATGGTGTTGATCGTTCACGGTTTTCCCTCTGATGTGGCTGCTTTGCGCGTAAGGCACTTCACAGTACTTATTGTTTTATTTTCTCTTTTTCGGGATTAACAGAAATATGGCAAGCTAAAATGTGGTTAAGTAGCTACCTTGAGATTCTGAGTGTTCATCCAACCTAACTTAGTTTGGGATTCAGTTATGTTGTGGGAACCCAGCCAGTGGAGTATTAGGTGGTCTTTTGACTTACAACCATTCGTTTAGTCCGTTCAAAGTTACAACAGCACTGAAAAAAATTAAGCCAATCCTCACAGTTACTACTGTTGCAGAATATGTGATCCAAACTGGACATTTGGTAACCAGTGTGAATTTATGGTAGCTGCAAGTATCCCACAGTCATGTGATCACCACCTGCAACTTTCCCAACTGGCTTCCAACAAGCCAAGTCAATGTGGGAAGCTGGACTCACTTAACAACTGCAGTGATTTGCTTAACCATGACAAGTCATAAAATTGCATGTGACTCACTTAACAACTGCCTTGTTTAGCAACGGTCCCAACTATGGTTGTAAATTGTTACTGAAAAATCGTAAGAGTAGGTGAGCAGATCTTCCCCTTTGGTTCATTTCTTCCTATGTTTCAGCAATCCCTTTTGATTTACCCCCTCTCTCTTGCTAATTTCCAGTTTGAATGGGCCTGGCAACACCCTCACTCGTCCCGCCGTCTCAACCATGTCACCCGCCGCACAACACGGGAGCGTTCGTTTGATTTCCACTTGCGTGTCTTAGCCCACATGCTGCAGACGGCCCCATGGGGCCGTCTGCCCCTCACCATACGATGGCTCAAGCAGGAGTACTACCGAGAGTTCCCCGCAGGCTTGGAACCCCCATTACACATGCCCATAGCCTTTGGGCCAGTTCGAGCTGTGAAAGACACAAAGGGCACTGAACCGTTATGTCCAGAAGAACAAGTGGCAACCACAAAACATTGTAGTGTCTGTCTGAAGACCTTCCAGGTAATAGTCTGGGATGCTGTTTTTTTATTTTTCAACAAACAGAAAGGCTAGAAGTTGAGCGGATCCTAAGAAATGCAAAAATGGCTCAGACAAAATGGGAGCTGAGCTTCTAAGATTCCTGTAAGGCAGAATTGGGTCTGAACTGAAAGAAATAACTTTGACCAAGGAAGGGTGGGGAAGAACTGGACTTAGGATCAAAAGATGGCAGCAGTTAACCCTGCATTTGTTTAGGGAGCAGCACTTCTGGACTGAAGTGCCCCATTTTTAAAATTCCTCTCTGCAGGATGGGGAGGAGGACATTCCCTTGCGCTGTTTTCACCCAACTTGTACCATGGCTGCTCATATGTTTTGCCTGTCTCGTCTTTTCTTGGAAAAGGAGCCTAATCATATCCTGCCTATCGAAGGACAGTGCCCGGGGTAAGCAATTTCTCCTGTACATTCGACGAATGTGGAGGGGGTACAGATGTTGGTATTCTGTCCTTGCACCTGTTTCCCAATTATTAGGTCCATTTATTTATTTATTGGCTTTCAATCCCACCTTTATTACTTTGTAACTAACTTAAGGTGGTTGGTGATCATACCCAACATGCCTTTCTCTTCCTATTTTCCCTACAAGACCTGTGAGGTGTGGGTTGAAATTGAAAATGTGACTGGCCTAAAGTCACCTAGCCACCTTTTTATGCCTGATGTGAGACCAAATCTAACAATATTGTGGTTCCCCACTTTTCCTCAGCTGCAAGAATCTTATCCTTTGGGGAGATCTGATTCGCCACCATAAAGGTTGCTATGGTAACTTAGAGGCTGATCCCACCTCATCTCAGGTAAAAAGCTCTTGCTGTTCTTCCTTAGACTTGTGTGGTTTAGCTTGAAATGTTTATTTCCTGAATTAAGTTCCGTGTTTTTGTCATGTTTTAATTGAAACTTCTGAGTTAATCTTTTCTTCTCTGGATCAATATTTTTCCTCTCTTCACCAATGGTAAATTTGATTAAATTTGATTATATAGGCAAGCTGAGACTTTATTTTCTTTATTTTTCCTATATATATTATACCTGCTTCACTTATGTCTTCACCCAATATAATCATTTTTATGCTGCAGAAACACTGGGCTGATGAACTGCAACCATGAAGGAAGGAAAGCTTTAAAAAGTGACCAAGTCCTATTTTCTTGCTGAGAGTGGATCAGAGGATCTCAACATATGGTGGAGTACAGTTCAACTTCTTCTCTTAATCTGATGTCCAGTCTAGAAAACAGCTAAGTAGGGCTGGATTCTCTGTTCATGTGTCCCACCCCAGAATCATGTAATGAACAATATTTAATGTTCATTAAGTGGAATAATGAAATTGAAGGACCATAGTCATGCTGGATGTTTATAGATTGAGAAGCAAGGATGCTTGGGAAGTGCACAGGATCATTAAGTCATATGAGAAGAACTGGTTCCAAGTTTCCATTTCCAAAATTTCTGACTGCAAAGTATGTAAAAGCCTGGTGTTTTAGACTGAAAGAATCAGTAAACTTAAAATGAATATGTAAATAATATAGCTATTGTTTTATACGGTACCTAAAGCGCATTGAATGCTTAAATGGATTATAAAAAAGACTGAAGTGCAGAGAGATTCTTAAGAGAACACGTTTCTGATTTTATATGGCCTTTTTCTCATTTATGCAAAGCATTTAGCAAACACTTTCAGTAATTCTTAGAACTCTGTATTTAGCTTGGCATTAATCAAATATTATAGATGAGAGGGACTGAGTGCATAGTAGCTTGCCCCTCTGAATAAATTCATGCCTCTAAATAAATTAATGAATGGAGTTAAAGTCCATCAGTTGAACCATCAAGGTAGAATTATGTTTTTAATGAAGTTAACTGACATGAGTCTTCGTTGATTACGATAGTGTACAAAACAAACTTGAAAGTCTGTATTATAAAGATAGCAATTGTCATATATGCTAAAAAGGCAACCATAGAAACTGAAGAGTATAGAAAAGACCATTCCTAGAAAATAAATATTCCCCACATAATGGCCACATGATCAAGCCATAGGATTTCAACTTACTTCCTATTTTATCAGTGGTGTACCATTTTCAAAAAAGGACCCAGAGCTTTGAAGAAAAGTCATTTTTCCCGTCATGTGAAATATATTCTTAACTGCAATTAAGAGTAGGATTTTAAGAAGCTTCAAAAGTCAAACTGATGATTTGGCAATGTATTAAAACAAATGTCTTGTCTTTGTGAAAATTAATTTATGAATTCTGTAATCAAAAGTCTCTAAGCAATTTTCAGACTGTTTGTAAAAAAAAAAGGAGAAAATAACTTATTATGTAAACAAATGTTGCACTGGTTTTCTACTGTACAGAACAAAAAAAATATGAACCATTAAGTAGCCAAGTCAGTTTCACTTCACGTTATTCCAGCATGGCCAGTTGTGAGGAATGCTGGGAGCTGTATTCAGCAGCCACTGGAGGGCCACAGTTTTCTAACCTTGCAGTAAGTGTGACCCCCACCCACCCAAGGACTTTCCACCAGAGCAATATAAAAATCCATCACAGCAATGTACAATGAGGCCACTTGGCTTCCTGTTTTTCCATCTGGCCTTCCCTCCCCAAATTGCACTGCCAACGTATACCTACATTTGGGCAGCTTGACATGCAAAAAGAACTGAAGTCTCCACGATGGGGAACTTATTCTGCATATAAATTTGCATTTAAAATAAATTTGCATACCAGGTCAGTGCTTCTTGGTCAATCAATCAGTCTTGCCTCTTACTTTAAAGCGTGGAATTCCTTTTATCCTGAGTTAATGGTTAAGTATCGCTTTTCCACTGAGTCCCATCACTTCATGGGTTAAATCTGTGGGCTGCCTTCCAAAAAATAGTTGGCCTAAGTATCATTTTGTCAGCCTGCTCCCATTACTGGAAGACGTTTTTGCCTTGACAAAATCTTACTTCCTTAATGAGCGTCGTTTGTTTTGGGCATGGGCACAGCAAAGCAGGAAAAGGATTTTTCTGATTTCACAAGGCTTTTAGCCGATAGAAAAATACTGATCAAAATTAGAAATCTTCCCAGGAGCATCCATCCACTCATTTATATTTAGGACTGAATTAGTGGCATGATGATATACTCATTTCTAGCCAGCAAACAGTCCAAATAATACAACATAAACAGGAACTCAATCTCTACACTCCCATTCTGGATCAAGTAAAATGTGGATGAATACTCTTGACTTGGATGGAGTCTTAAGTTTTCCTATATATACAGATTTTCCTTTGTATTCTCAACAAGAATGGATGCCCCTGAGCACTGTGTGTCCTTAAGACACATTTTGATCATATTCAAGATGTGGACAAACAGCAAATAGTCCATAATCCGTACCACTCCTACCCTTGGGTCCAGATTCCAAGCCCTGCAGGACACAAACCGAGCTACCTTTATTCCCTACAGGGCTCTCAATCTGTTGCCCAAACTAGAAGCAGTAGATCCTTTTGTCAAGATCTTCCTTGGCTGCAAAGAAAATAAGACGACAGATAATCAGAATCATAAGAAAATCAAGACTGGCCCTCTTTTAAATGAGCCATAAAAGTTAAGCTTCCTCTCCTGAATCTGAATTGGCTAAATTTCTTTGGTGTATCTAGTAAGAGTGTTTTTCCACCTGAGCAACTGAAGAACGTGGATTTCAACTCCCAGAATTCTTCAGCCAGCCACATTGATCAAAATCCATGCTGGTTGGGGAATTCTGGGAGCTGAAGTCCGCACCTCTTAAAGCTGCTAAGGTTGAGAAACAATGGTTTAATGTGTTGTACATAAAAACAACTGAAATAAGAGTGTTAAACAGTCACAGTCCCTGTGTCCAATGAGGCTGATTTTGGATAATTATGCAAAAAGACACTCAAGTAAGGCTGACTTATTATATAGGAATTTAATCAGATAAAAGCCCCCATCTCCTTAAAACAGGAGCAGGAATCCTATAGCCCTCCAGTTGTTGCTGATTTCTATTGCCAGCATCCCTCACCATTCACAATCTTATTTAGGTTATGCTAGGACTGTCGTTCTTCGGGGACTCTCAAGGTATACCCCATCTGTTTTTCATCAGGTGTTTGTTTCAATCTCCAGCCAATGGGAACTTCGTAGCTCCAATGAAAATGTTTTTTCTCTCCATCTTAATTAGTACAGTTTACCTTCTTTCTTCTGCAACTTGAACATCTGTTACAGTATTTCTCAACTTTAATAAAAATGGACTTCAACTTCCAGAATTCCGCAGGCAGCACTGTTGGCTGGAGAATTCTAGGAATTGAAGTCCACGTACGTTAAAGTTGCCATGTTTGAGAAATACTGATTTTATTATGATCTCTTAAGAAGCAAATGTCTATAAAGATTTATTCCTCCTGCCCACATTTCCTTTCAAATTTCATACATCTATTTTATGGCCTACATGGGGATTTAGTAAATTGCTGAGTTTTCCAACCACACAACCACGAGAAACAGAGGGGTACCTACCACGAATGGCGTCTCTGGTGATTCACAACATGTGAACGCCGTGTGAACCTCTTTCCACAGTACGTGCACTGGTGAGGCTTCTCTCCTGAATGAATGAGGAGATGTTTTGTGAGGGTTGTGTTCCGGTTGAAGCTATTCCCACATTCTGGACATTGATACGGTTTCTCACCCGTGTGGATCCTTTCGTGCCTGATGAGATCCCACTTCTTCCGAAACCTTTTCCCACATTCCTTACACAGATGTCGTTTGGTTTCGAGGTCAGTCGGCACTCCCCCAAACACTTCGTCCTTAATCAGCCTTGTGGAAAGGCTGCCTTTCTGTGGCCTTTCTGAATCACCCTTGCTCACGTGTGATCTTCTGGGAAGATCACTGCTTTTTGGGAAAAGGACCTCCCCGAATTCTGGAGACCTCCATCCTCGGTCCTCTGCCTCCAACTCTCCTTGGTGCAAATCCTTTGCCCCCATTCTGGCAAAACTGCCTTCTGATTGAAGAAAGACAAGTGATAGGTAAAGGTAAAGGTTCCCCTCACACATATGTACTAATCGTTCCCACCTCTAGGGGGCAGTGCTCAGCTGTTTCTTAGATGAAGAACCAGCACTGTCTGATGATGATTCGTGGTCATGTGACCAGCATGACTAAAGCCAAAAGCTCACAGAGCGCTGTTACCTTCCACCAAGGTAGTCCCTATTTTTCTACTTGCATTTTTTATATGCCTTCGAACTGTTAGGTTGGCAGAAGCTGGGGCAAGTCATGGGAGTTCACTCCGTTAAGCGGCGCTAGGGATTTGATCTGGCCGAACTGCCAATCTTTCTGATCGACAAGCTCAGAGTCTTAGCCGCTGAGCCACCGCATCCCCAAATGATAGGAAAGACCAAAATTTTATAGTTGCTATGTTCAGTTTACCAAGGTATGTAGTACAGGTTGTTCTTGATCTACAACAGCATCTCCATGCTTGGCAACTCACTCATATTTATGAAGGTTGCAGTGTTCTGGGGACATGTGATCACCTTCTGACAACTAAAATCACTGGGGAAGCCAGATTCACCTAACAACTAACCGTATTACTAATTTAACAACTGCAGTGATTCATTTATCAATTGTGGCAAGAAAGTTTGTAAAATGGGGCAAAACTCACTTAACAATGATCTCGCTTGGCAACAAAAATTTTGGGCTCAGTTGTGGTGGTAAATCGAGGACTACCTTTAATGAGGAAAGGTGCTGCAGAACAACCACCAGCCAGAATTAAACTGAAAATCTAAATGCAGAGGCTGAACACAAACACACTATAGTAAGTATAATGTGACTTACTTGATTTTGGGTGACACCAGACAAATGCTCATATGGCTATGAAGTGGTTCATTATAATGTAAAAACTCACACATACACCCTGTGGTCCACACATTAAACTAAGACATAACATGATTATCTGGTTTTGGCTTCAACGTATTTAGTGATTGTGGCTTTCAAATATGGATTGATGACTAGCTTATGGGAATCCAGATAAGTTATCATTTATTTTTAAAATGATTAAAAAAGGACATGTCTTGTACACACATGTACACTCTGTACAAAATTGCCATAATGCATAAAATCGGTTTTTTCTTTTTCTTGCTAGAGAATAAGCAAGGACATCTCTGTATTTTCTGGTTCCTTAAAAAAAACTGTATTCTAATGGTCTCTTATTTGTTGAATTTCTTGTAAAAAACAGACTGCAAATGTTCATTTACAAAAATTATGTTTAAAATAATGATGATTAAAACACAGGTAATCCTCAACTTACAACCATTTGTTTAGTGACCGAAGTTATAACAGCACTAAATAAAAGTGACCTATGACAGTTGCAGCATCTCCATGATCACATGATCACAATTTAGATGCTTGGCAGCTGGCATGTTATTTAGGATGGCAGCGTCCCGGGTCACTTAATCATTTTTTTGTGATCTTCTGAAAAGCAAAGTCAATGGGGAAGTCAGTTTTACTTAAAAACTGCAGTGATTCACTTATAACTGTGGCAAGAAAGCATGTGAAATGGGCCCAAACTCAATTAACAACTGTCTTGCTTAGTGACAGAAATTTTGGGCTCAATTGTGATCATAAGTCTGTTTTTTTTTGGGGGGGGGGAGTGGGGCATAGTTGTTAAGCAAATAACTGCAGTTGTTAAACGAATGAGTACAATTAGCATCACCCATTAACTGCTTGTCAGAAGCCAGCCAAGAAGACTTCAAAAACCCCAGAATGCTGCAACTGTTGCTAAGCATGTGCTGGTTGCCAAGGCCCCAAATTTTGATCACATGACTGCAGGGACACTTTGGTAAGTCACTTTTGTTAGTGTCATTATAACTTTGAACAGTTGCTAAACAAACGGTTCTAAATCTAGAACTACCTGTATTGGTTCACATTTTTTGATTCATTCCTTTTCTCAGAAGGTTTAAGAGAAGAAATTAATCCAGGATCCAAGTTAAGAAGCCAGACTGTACTTACTGTTGTACAAAAACATCACACAATGAAAAAGATCAGCAGCAAATCCTTTCTTTCTGAAAAATGTTTATGATGATTATTTTACAAACAATACCCCCTTTTTATAAGGCGAAGAGGGCTAATTATATCTGTCAATTATCTAAAAGCCTCTGAATAATCAAACTGAACATCTTGGTAAAAAAAAGTGGAAGGCTGCTTTAAGAAACATGAAATTCATGTCCTATTGTATTAAAAATGCATATAAATTGCATAGGGATTTTTTTTGGTAAAATCTCCCAATATTTGGAAATCATAAAGGCATCAAGAATTATAGATTTTGGAAGCATGGAGAAATAACAGAACATGGCTTGACTTGTAGCAGTGGGTTGCTGAAATGTGCTTCTAGCCAGTCTCTGATTTTTATTTTTATTTTTCAACCAAGAAGCAATGAAGAATATTGAGCAATATGGTCAAATCTTTTTTTTTTTTTTCAAATTCTTTTGTTCAAAACTTAATTTTCCAGGGCTTCCCTTGCTTTTTTTATCACTAAGCACTGCATTATGTAGTAATGCTGTTGAATATGTAAGTTTTTCTTTTCATACATAGTTTAATAAAATAAAAGAGTTACCTTGAGAAATAGTATATTCACTGTCAACCTGTCTGATTTCTTTGTGGAGATGTTTTGCTTCTGACTGGGCCTGATCTACAGTGGGAGAATTAACTATCACCATCTCAATTGGTATAGTTACCTGAAACAAAGATGAAACAAAGACATGGTTAGAATAGCTAATCCAATGACAGCATATGTTAGAATTATGGGCACCTGTGCTGGATACAATGTGAAAGCCTTTGAAACTGATGTTGTGTGCAGAACTTTGATGACATGTGTTAGTCACATTTCTAGTCTATATTGATGCACAAAGAAAAATACTGCCCATACAATTAAAAAATAGAACTAGCTAGAAAAGATGGGATATGCAGCATAATATGTGATTTCTCAGTAGTCAAAACATATAAATATCAAACTGATTGCTATATTCCGATGGCAGTAACAAGCACTGCAATCAGATAACAAAACAATGCAGATAGTTTGCTGATCAGTTCCTCCCACAATCTACCCAACTTGGCTCGTTTCGGTGCACATACTTACAACTTTAGCACAGAGTAACCAGCATGGAAATACATACTGATTTGTCCAGTATCTTCCAGTCGATCAAACTGATTACAAACAGGAAAAGAGTTAATTTTAAAGGTTTTCGTTTGCCCTTCCCATTTGTTTCATACATATTGCTTTTTGAATTGGGTAGGACAATTTTCTTCATTATTAGTATGCATATACATAAGTCTGTGTGTTTCTGTTTGGGGGTGTAAAGTCTTTTTCTGAACAGACAAGAGGCCATAATTTATTATACACCTTTTCCAATGGGGTAGTTCTCGAATTACAACTATAATAGTCATTCACTCATGATGGTTCTAAAGCAGGTCGGTCACATAACCAACTTGATCTTATAACCTTTTTTGTAGCGGACATTAAGTGAACCAACAGTTTTGCTATGAGCAGTTTTGCCAAAAACTGGAAGTCAATGCCACTGTTTGCCAAAACTGTCATAAAATGCAGTCATGTCACCAGGAGATGCTGCGAATGTGGCCCAGTTGCTGAGTGCCTGAAGTGCAATCACATGACAGGCGGAGAATCAAATCTGCATTGTAAGTAGTAGTAGTAGTAAGTCCCCAGTAGTTCCATCGGGACTTGGAACAGTTGCTAAGCAACCAGTTATGAATTGAGGATAACCCTAACTCTAACCCTTCGGAGCTGTGGGAGCTTCATCACGGAAGGCTTTCAAGAAGAGACTGGACTCCTATTTGTCAGAAATGGTGTGGGAGCTCCTGCTTGGGTGGAAGGGGGGTTGGACTAGATGACCTACAAGGTACCTTCCAACTCTATTAATCTAATCTATATTGATGGTTTCAGGTGTACTTTATTGCCTAATCCTTTAGCATCTTACAAAGGCTAAAACAATACCCATTTCTATTTATGTGTATGTATACTGTATGTATGTATAAATATTTTTATGCATGTCTATGTATAAATTTAAAAAAAAAATCTCCTATGAACTGAACTTTCCTATCGACTTCATGAAGTTTTCTTAGCAAGACAACAGGAGCAGTCTGTCCCTGTCCTTTTTCTAGGCTGTTGTTTTCAACTCACAGCCCTGACTTTTCTTGATTGCCCAGGAGAGCTACATGCGCTTTCTCTTTGGCCTATCCCGGAAAAATGAGCCATTCCTCACCTGTTGAGCCCACTTCTCCGTCTCCTGCTGCTCCTGCAGGTACTTCTCTGCCAAGGCCACCGCTCGATCGCATGTCTCCGGACCGCGCTCCCTGATCCAGTCCTGCATTTCCTGTGGAAGGATGACAAGGAACTGCTCCAAGATGAGCAGATCCAGGATTTGCTCCTTGCTCTGGCCTTCCGGCTTCAGCCAGCAGTGACAGAGCTCCTGCAGCTGCCGACATGCCATCCGGGGCCCATCAGCAGCCCGGTAGCAGAAATGCCTGAACCGCTGGCGGTGCGCCTCGACGGCGAGGTAGTCGTCCAGCCTCAAAATGGCCACCTTCACCTTCCCATAATCAGCTTTGTCTTTTGCATCCAGGCTGAAATAGACCTGCTGAGCTTGTCCACTGAGGATCGGCACAAGGCGAGTCACCCACTCTTCCCGCGGCCATTGGGAAGCATCCGCCATGTGCTCAAAGGTGGCCAGGTAGGCCTCGGTGCTGCCCCCCTGAGTGAAAAGAGGCAACTGCAGGCTGTCCCAGACTGGCGTGATGAAGGGAGCAGGCACTACCTCTAACACCCTTTGCCACTGGCACTCCCAGCTCTGCGGTGGCTCTTCAGCCAGCTCCTGCTTCACCCTGGACACCGTTCTTGTGAACTCTTCACTGGTTGCGGACGGAATGGCGACAGGGCCATTTCCTTCTCCCTCTTTTGCACTGTCATTTGCTTGGTAGGGAGTTTCCATTTTCATTGGCCCCTGCAACGGGCATCTCATGTCTTCTATCTCTTTTGAAAGAGCAGCCATGTTGCTTGGGTGTTGCTGTGCAGCCATTTTACGGCCCGAGGAATTGCCAACGGAGCAGCTGTGTCTCTGCTGCAGCCTCTCTCAACGTGCTCTGAAGCCAGACTTCTGCAGGGGCTAGTGAAATCTGTAATAAGGCAGGGTGGGCATACTCCTGTCAGAAAATATGGGAGACGGATAGTTTCCCTAAAAGAAATCTTTTAAAGTAACATTATTTTCCATTTGTGCCACCAAATTTCCTTGGTTACTGTTTTGTTTGACATTTGCATTATATCTTTGATGTAATGCTTTGACGTCCACATTCTCTGAATGCCTTTTTTTTATGCCACTTGATTGTATTTGAGAAGATTTGTTCCTAATTATATCTATGGGGCGAAATTGTTCAGCTGCCATCCTTACCATAAAGGCAGTGTTATTTAGAAAAGACTTTGCTGGGGAATACCATAAACACTGACAAATTTATACAGCCTTTTAATTATTCTCATATGTAGTAGCCATTCCTCAAAATTATTTATCAAATACAGTTCCTTAGGTGATCTGACTACATACCAAAAGCATTTAGATAAAACTAGGTGGAATTTATCTGGCTAGCTTCTTAGCAGCCCAAAAATACTAAACCTGGGGAAGAGTGAGCTGCAAATGAGAGAGAAAACAAATAGTAATACTATATAGACAGGTCTCATTCTTTAAAAACTGCAGAGTTAAGGCATCAGGAAAAATGCTGTTGGTTTCCTATTTGCAGGGGTGCAGTCTTTTCTATCGCCTTAATCTGCTTCCTATGTATTTATCTTTTTTTTAAATCAACAATCCATGTAGAGGTTATCCATAAAGAATGAGGTCAGTTCCTTGTCCCAAGGCTCTTACAATCCAAAAATAGAAAGCAAGGAAGAGAACTAGGAAAAAGAACAGAACAAGAAAACAGAGGAAAACAAGATGAAGTTATTTCAAATGTAGATAGATGATCTTAGTTACATGACTTAGGGGAGAAGAAGGCAGTTCTGGTCCCAAAGCTTTTGGAAAAAAGCTGAAGAAAGAGAAGCATTCTGGGATGCAGGTCCTGTCACAAGGCAGAAAAGGTGAAAGCATCTGAAATAGTTCAAAGGAATAAATGCAAGAACAGGCACATCTTGAGAGAGAGGAAAGGCATAATTGGCAAGTCGAAGATTACACTATATAACAACAATAAAAATAAAAATAACAAAAAACTGGTTAGTACTTAGGATGCTGGCAGTAACCCATATCAATCATCAAAGCTAGTCAATATTTGTGATACATTTTTAAATGTTCAGTTGGCTGAATTTCATGTTTAATGAATAAAAATTTATAATA
>JAEANM010012238.1:0-14899 GCA_017656035.1 Myanophis thanlyinensis | reverse complement strand
CAGCAGCAAGAATTGTATTTGCTAAGAACTGGAAAAATGAAAAAACACCTATGCAGGAGGAAGTGATTAAGAAAATTGACATGTGAAATTAGAGAACAAGAGGATAAACAGTTTTACAAAATATGGGATTTATTTTACCCGTGGCTAGAGGAAAAGACAGTTTGGTAACCAACTGATACACTGTAACCATTGAATTGGATGATATATATAGATACTATGTATTTTAGATGTATGTTTTTATGTTATGTATGGTTTTTTTTGTGAGTATGTGTTTTAAAATAAAAAATTCTTTTAAAAAATACAATCAGTTTTGGCTGTTTCTGTTTTCTTAATTCTATTCTTTTAACTTTTGTTTGAGCAGAGAAACAAGATGAGAATGTCATTTTAAAACAAATGGTGACAAAAGTTACATTGCACACAAATATCATTGCAGAATTAGCATCCAGAATTTCCAGTGAAAGAAACAAATTGCAGACAACGGGGAAGACCCTGACAAAATACTGAGCTGGATCATGGGTGAGTAAAATATTATCAAATTAAGGTCCACCTCTAGGGAATTCCCCACCATCCAGTCAGAGCTGAAGAAGCTTCTTGGATGAGAAGTGAAATATCTTCAGAAAAACCAGAAAGTCTAATTGCCTATTGGAAAAAAAGCACCTTTGGGACAACCATGATCTGGATGACTGAGTATCTCTACAGAAGTCTACCTCTAGGCTCTGTGGTGGTGGTGGTGGTGGAAGGATTTGAGATCTGGTGAGGCGAATGTTGGCATGGTCAAAACTGAAGAAGAGTACATCCAAAGTAAAATCCTTATCTTCTGGTTAACATGATTTGATTTCACCATCATTCAGTGCCATCATAACTTCCAACCTACTGTGAATGAATGCATGGAACTAGAATAAAGCCTTCATAGATTAAAAGCAGCCATTAAAGTGTATCTCCAATATATACTACCCATTCTATCACTTCAACAGCTTCAGAAGATCCTGTGCGTCAAGTCACATTTTTATCACTTTGCTTAGCTTTTATTCCTTTCCTTGCCAAGTATCCTGAAGACCAGATTGCTAGGGATTGTGCTTATTCCACAGTTTTAGCAACTGCAGAAGACTCATTGACCCAAGTCATGTTTTTATTGGCCTGTGAGGCTTGGTACTGTACTTATTTTTATCTCACCAAATTAACGTTTGACCAAGATAGAACTTTTGTCTATTTTTAACTTACTTTCATAGAAAACCACCCTGGGCGAACCTCTTATAATTGACCCTCTGATCCTGGTACACTATTAATAGAAGGAGACTTTGGCCTAAAACTCTGTGAGGTGGCAAAGTAGTCTTTAGGTGGTGACTCCTGCAAACTATAGCAGGAACGGTCCTTGCAAAAATAAAGTGGCTTTCTTACACAGCCATAGGGAACAGTGTGATATGAAGAAGCTGGGAAAAAGCTTTCCTTCTTCATTTTTATGTTTTCTAGACAGAGTCATTTTAGATGATCATGTGAGATTTCGCACTTGGGAGGAACAGCCACATTAAGAAGTAATACAATATTTTATGGATAATTAATCCCCTCACTTTCTTTTAGTTGTATAAATTCCATATTGCTTTAATTTGGATAAAAACTTCAGGAGGGCACAACATGACCGCTCGCTGCTGAACATCGATGGCTCCTCCATGGAGACTGTAGGGTGCATCAAATTCCTTGGTGTTCACCTGGCGGAGAATCTCACCTGGTCTCTCAACACCAGTTCCATAACAATGAAGGCCCAGCAGCATCTTTACTTTCTGAGGAAACTGAGGAAGGCACAACTTCCACTACACATCCTCACAACCTTCTTCCGAACGACCATCGAGAGCACCCTGAGCAGCTGCATCACCACCTGGTTTGGGAATTGCACTGTTTTGGATAGCAAGACCCTACAACGAATAGTGAGGACAGCAGAGAAGATCATCAGGGTTGTTCTTCCCTCTGTCATAGACATATACACCACACGCTGCATCCATAAAGCCAGAAACATTGTGGCTGACCACACACACCTCTCATACACGCTCTTCACTCTCCTACCATCTGGAAAGAGGTAGAGAAGCATTCAGGCCCGCAAACCCAGACTGTGTAACAGTTTCTTTCCACAAGCCATCAGACTCCTCAACACAAAGAAACTGGAACTATAAATACTTGTGCATTTAGTTTTTTCTAAGTTTTTAGTTTTAGAGTTATGTGTAGTTTTGTGTCTTGCTTTTTTTTTATCTATGTTGTCTGATGTAGCACCTTGGTCCTGGGGAAACGTTTCGTTTTACTGTGTACTATACTGTATATTGTTGAAATGACAATAAAGCCTACTTGACTTGACTTAACTTGACTTGAAAAACTAGGCTGATATTTGTTCTAAATCAGAGGTGTCAAACTTGATTTCATTGAAGGCTGCATCGGAGTTGTGTTTGATCTCAGGGAAGTGGGATGGGGGCATGGCCAGGGTGGGCATGGCCAGCTCAATGTCACTCTTGTCAGGGGTGCCTGTGGTAGCCTGAGCACTCTGCCAGCGAAAACAGGCTCCTGTGCTCCGTTTTCAGTTGCAACTGACTCCTGCAACCCTCTGCCAGCAAAATCAGAGCTCAGGAGGGCCTCTGATGGCCCTCACAAGCTCTATTATCGCTGGCAGAGGCACCATGGGCCAGTCCACTCTGTTTCCAGGGTGATTCCTCAAGCCAGATCTAAGGACCCTGTAAGCTGGCTCCAGCTCCCAGGCTTTGAGTTTGACACCCCTGTTCTAAATGTTGAATATGTATGTAGTAGTATTTGGCATTATTCAGACCAAAACTGAATTCACTGGTTCACAATCCCTTTCTTGGTTTTAATTTGCCCTCTATAAACATTTTTTTCTTTTGCACCAAGGGGTGATCAGAGCCTAAATTAACACAGACATATCACATGCAACCACTATGGGGACTCCCCCACCCCCCACAAATCCATCTGTAGCAATGCAAAGAGAAGTCACTGTTAACAAGGACTATTGCTTCCCTGTAGTTTTAATCTCATGGTGTATTCTTATTATGCACTCCTTCGGTGTACTTTTTCAATGGCAGTAGCAATGCAACAACTACTTTTCCAACCGGTGATAGCTAACTGCACTTCCACTCTGCCATTGCCAGTCCCAAGCCCAGATAAGAAAGTTTTCATTATGCATCAAACTTAATACAAGCTGGAGATGCAGACATGAGAGATGCTGGAGACAGGACAAAGTGGTGAGATGCTACACTGTGGACCCCTGCAATATGGTGGGTATAATGTAAAGAAGAAGAAAAGCTAACTTCACTGTAGACATAATTCTGAGGAGATCCTTATAAAGACACTGTTCTGACTTAGGCTTAACAGAAGCACGAAACAGGCTTTTGGTCCCGAAAAAAGATCTTTTTTTATTTGATTACTGTGAGTTCTTTTCATTCACATCCAGAAAAGTCCTGGCAGTAAACCAAGGTTTTATTACAAAAAACAGACCTTATCAGTACTTGGATAGTTGCCAGCCTGAGTTTCCAGTCAAAATACTTGGCAAGGAGTCTCTGTATGGCACGTACTCAAATAAGCAGATCTTCACAATAATGAGTGAACTAATTGTCTCCTACAAACACGACTCCCTTTTTGCTCCTATTTATTCCCTATGGGAGGGGGCATTCAATGTCCTCGTGTGCCTTTACTTCCGAGTCGACCCCTGCTTCTTAGTTGTTCCCTTCCCCTGACAGCTCTGCACATATGCACATCTGGAACAGGCTCCAGCTGTTCTTCCCCACTGATCTCCGACTCCAAAGGCAGCTGATAACTGTCAGACAGCCCTGGCCCCATCTCTGCCTCTGACACAGAGAACCCATCAGAGCCTTCCCCTGACTCCAGGACTGGCCCAAGGTCCTCCCCAACCTCCTCACTGTCCGTGTCTGCCTCCTGCTCTGCTGGCAGCTGGCGGACCACAACACATGGCCAATGACCACTCCATGTGGAACACATGATCAAATGACAAGCTATTTTGAACAACCATCCTGGTAATGAGGAAGGGCTGTATAGGGAGGGTAATGGGTATACTGTAATGCTGTAATGGGTATATCACCCATACTAGTTTATCAGCCAAAGAGATTTCTTCATCTGGAGGTAATGCCAGTCCTGACCTACCACTGTTGTTGTTTTTTTCTCCTCTTCATTTCATATCTTAAATGTTCTTAGTACATTACAGTTATACTGCCCTATCTTCTTGTCTGGAATTCCTACTGCAAACATCTACTTGGTGCCTTGTCCATAGCTGTGCCTACTCACAACAGCAAGTAGATTGATATAAAAAGTAACTTTACAGCCATTCCGTATATTTGCAACCTTCAGAGATCTGTAAAACAAAGGAAAATTGAAGGAAGATTGTAAGCACAGTTCCAGTGACTGTTTTGCTTAACTACCAAATTGCCAGTTGTGGTTGCTAGAGAAGGACTATATATACCTGTACTTTGAGCTGAATTTGGAAATGGTTTAGTTGCCCTTGAAATGGATTCTGAACAGGCTCATTCTATTGATTGATCTCAGTCTGTATTTCAGTCGCTCAAAAATTTTTGTGGAATGTTGAAAATCAGCTCTGTTCACACATCACACCTGACCTTTTTAGAGTTTGATTTATAAAAGCAGTTTAACATAAAAAAAAAAACCTTCCCCAACTCCGTGTTACTTCATTCCAGGGTCAATCTGATGATGCAAATTTGCCTCACAATGCGCACCTATAAAATACCTAAGATTAAAATCTTTGGGGATTATTTGTTCTTTCCTTACTCTCCAGCTGCTTTTCTAGTATCATTCTGAAACTCACAATTGGTTTCAGTCATTTTTACACACGCTATTTCCCAAACCCAGAATGATTAATCAAAGACTCAATTGAAGGTCAGTTCCTCTAAATATGAAATGGAAATGTGGGACAATTGGCACTCATTTCTAAAAACGCATTACAGGGTTACTAGCTAAGCCACAGTGTGCAAACAAGCAGATACTGTGTTTTCTTTGCTTTCGCATGCAATTCTTCAGAATCAGGAGGCCGGAAATAATTTGACAAAGTGTACCCAAATGTTCAACAATGAGTTCATGAACACCTGTAGAATAACAGGCACAGATTACACTGTAGCTCTAAACCACAGGGCTCATTTTAAATAACACGATTCCTTCTTCTTCCTGTGTGAATTTTTATCACCTCTAATATGCCTTTCAACTATTCCCTTGCTTGATATGCATTTTTTAAAAGAACCTTGAGTGAGGACTTTTTATGTCCTTTATTATTGTTCAGATTCAAAATTTGGGGGAAAAAAAGTGCTCTAATCCTTACACTTTATCTGACCAGGTCTTTTTTTTTCTAACCACCTCCCTTGAGGATGGAAAGTCCCAGTGACCGCTTTGTTCGCTTATTTTGCACGTTGCTCAGCCTTGACTTAAAAACCAAGAGAATGTTTGCACTTTGAGTTAAAGATATACTGGGGAAATATAGTTCTCTTTGAATGTCTTTTCAAAGTTCAGCTATAGTGCAGCTGTAAATTTGAAAAACTTTTAGTCTATGTTAAAACAAGTATTTCACAGATCAGCTTCCAAACAAGAGAGACTATTATAGAAAAAAACAAAGTAGCATTAGTACAATTACATTATGCAAACATTGGTAGAAAGTAAGTGTAACTCAAAATTTTAAGATAGAAAAAAATGCTGTTCGTTTTCAAACATGTCTTTGGCTGCTATCAGAGTGTCTGTGTGTCTCCTTAACATATATTCCTTACCCTCAACTAACAGCTAACGTATCCCTGGTTAACAACAACATCCAGTGAGGTGGTTTGGCTTGAAACGCAGAAACAAAGTAGTCAACTGGACTTTGCATATCCTGTGATGCCAACAAAGGTACTTAGTAACCTTTTGTTCATAGGCATTGATGGGCAGGGTGCCATCAATTAAAAAAATTATTTAATACAGCGATGGTGAGCCTTTTGGGCTTGTCATGTCAAAAATTTGCAACAGGCCTGGCTGACTTGGCTGGCATGTCAAGCCTTCCCCAAACAAAATAGAAGCAAATTTCAGAACTATTCTATGATTAATAGCCACAAAATTCAGGAAAAATAAAAATGATACTTCTTCTGTCTCTTTTTTGGTACAGGCTATTTTATAATATACCCCTCCATCTGTGCACCCTCCAGTTGTGTGAACTTTTATCTTCAGTTAATTTCCCAATCAACATGGAATTGCTGGAAATTCTGGAAATTGGAGTTTATATATGGGGAAGACACCAAAATTGTAGAAGACTGTGACAGTAGCCATGAAAGCCACTAAACCATCAATCAGACTGTAAGCCAAATTGAAATGCATTTCAGTCCTTTTAATCTGAGAATACTTGGGGCTGCCCACTTGATCATCTTACCCAATCACAAAGTGTTCTGAGTCCAAAGCAGGATTTTGTAAGAGTAATTTCTTACATGACTGCATTTTTCATATCCTTAGGTTGCATGAAATACATTTACACCAGAAACAAACAAACACACAAAAATCTTTCAGCAGAAAATTATTTCATTGCTGAAGTTTGGAAGATCTCACTGAACTCTAGGGAACAATTTAAATAGAATTGTTTATCTTCCGTTGTCAAAACCAGGAACAGTCTTTCGCCAGAATCAGAAATACGAGGTTGGCTTCCTATCCTCTGAACAATTGGAACGTGCACCTCCAAAGGTTGAAAATGTTACAGACATGAATTGCATATATCCCATAATTATTCCCATAATTAATAGCCCTAATGGCTTACCACCACCACCCCCATCTTGGGATTTTTGAAGACATATATCTAGTGGAAATTTAAGTGCAGTTACCCAACCAATGCATTTTAAAGAAAGATTCAGAATACAGTAAATCTCCAAAGCTTTTCCTTCCCATTCTCTGAATAAATTCTTGTGTTGCAAGGAGGGAGATTAATATGTTTGCTAAGATAATCAATTCTCTAAAGATAACTGGACTTTGTTTTTTGCACGAAGACATGTCACTTCTCATCCAAGAAGCTTCTTTCAGTTCTAAACAGTTCCCTTCTTGGATGTGCAGCAAAATGTCTTCAAGCAGAAAATGAAGTCCAGTTGCCTTTTGAAAAAGCACCTTTGGGACAGCCACAACTTGGAGGACTGAGAATCTCCATAGACAATCAACAGAGTTCATATGGCAGTAGGGTTGTGGAGCAGTGTAATATGTGAGCTACCCATTCAGCTATGGGTTGGAGCTTAGCATGATGTGTAAATCTAACTTCTGAGTCCACTTTAACTTGTTCCTCAAATAACTGTGCAAAAAGATTGGCTGCTGGAAAATTAATATCTTTTCCCCCAAATAGAGAAAAAAAAAGGGGAAGAAGGGTTTGAACCATTAAACACCTGATCAGAAGACAATCAAAACAAGTAAAACTCCTTCAGTCTATTTCTACATGGGACAATCATCAACCCCCCAACAACAGTTCCATCGCGTTTTGTATAATTACCCAAATTCTTTCCTCTGTTTAATGAAATTACCTATTCAGATATAAAGTTACTTGTTAATGACTAATACATTAGCAATTACTCTGGCCTCTTTAAACTCTTCTCATTGTTATCAACAGGAAGCTGTACAGCAGGTTTAAATACTTTTCTGGGAAATATTGGTTTCCTTGAAATCTTTGCTCGTTAAATTGTAGTGGTGAAAAGATACAGAAGAGTTGAGAAAGGTACTATGAAATTGTGCTGTTCTTATCCTTTTCTTTCAACTTTTCCTTCACACCCTAGTACACCTTTAGAATGAACTGATAAGGTAATAAGGTGACTCAGGGGGCCAAGTCATCTATTATAGAAAGTGAAGGTAAGAGAGTGCCTGGTGTGGTTCATACAGGTTTAATCCCTGCTGAGAACTCCAATATGCACTTGGTGACCTCAAAATTAGAACACAAACAAGGACAGCATGCAATTTATTCAAAGAACAAAGGCTGGTAGCTTGGACTAGAACTGCCTAGGAAAGTATCAACCCTTTCAACCCACTATTTCAGTAGAAATGTTGGCAGTAAAAATGCAGGATTTGGGACTGGCGAGTCTAGAGAAAAAGACTAGGGCAGGGGTGTGCAATTATGGCTCTTTTAGGACCTGTGGACTTCAAATCCCAGAATCCCTGGGTAAGGCAACCTAAATAAAATGGAGAAAACATTGTGAGGTGTAAGTTTAAGGAACCCTTACACTTCAAAATGTTTCTCCATTTTATTTAGGTTGCCTTGCCCAGGGCTTCTGGGATTTGAAGTCCACAAGTCATAAAAGAGCCATAGTTACTCAACCCTGGCTTAACCTTTACACTTACACCTCAAAACATTTCCTCCATTTTATTTAGGTTGCCTTGCCCAGGGATTCTGGGATTTGAAGTCCACAAGTCATAAAAGAGCCACAATTGCCCACCCCTGGACTAGGGGATGACATGGTAGCAGCATTCCAGTATTTGAAAGGCTGCCATAAAGAAGAGGGGGTTTACCAAAGCACCTGTAGGTAGGACAAGAAACAAGGAATGCAGACTAATCAAGGAGAGAAGCAACCTGGAATTAAGGAGAAACTTCCTAACAGTGAGGACAATTAAGCAGTGGAACAGCTGGCCTTCAGAAGTTGTAGGTGCTTCATCATTGGAGGATTTTAAGAAGAGACTGGATGGTCACTTGTATGAAATAGTCTGAAATGCTTGAGCAATGGTTTGGACAAGGTGCCTTCCAGCTATATTCTGATTCTTATTGATATTTCAAGTTTATTTTTGAGGGAGAAATAGAATGGCAGAGAGGAAAGGTCCCTTGTGCATGGAGGTAGAAGGCAAGGAATCTCAATTCCAAAATAGTTCTCAAGGCCCCCAAACTATCCCAATAGTCCCAGTTCATAACAATAGGTTTATTTTCTAAGTTGACCTACTTTGAATAGATTTTCAGGAGATGCTTGTTACATAAAAACTACCCCTTTGCTACTGAGTTGCCAAGTGCTATTTATTTCTGTACTTCAAGAACTAACTTATTACAAAAAGTAATGTTATAAATTTAATTGCTATGGTGGTACCCATGCATTGTGATCTCTGTAATTATCACCTCTCTATTCCTATGTCAATTAAGTTTGGAAAATGTTTTTTTTTTTGGTGTGGTAAATTTAATTGCCATCAGGGTTCTTCCACGATAATTTAGCTATGACATCAGAGGTCTGTACAGATGCTGCAATAAACTTCTATTGATTCCCAACATGGCAACTAAGCTTAGCAAAAATCCTCCATAAATACCACATAGGAGAATGGTTCTTTGGAGATGGGAAACCTCTTTGTCCATTTTTAAAGGCATGGTGCCCTGATTTTGTAATTTGCCTCTCTTTAAATATATATTATACTGATTCTCTCTATCATGTTACGATGACAACTGTTTTTTGATAGTCTCCTGTTGTAGCCCACCAGCAGAGCTGGTGGCAGACTCAGACAGTAAGAAGGTTGGGGAGGAACATGGGTCAGTTCTGGAGTCTGGGGAAGGCTCTGATGAGGGCTCTGCATTGGAGGATGAGATGGGGCCAAGGGCATCCAACAGCTATCAGATGCCTTCATAGTCAGAGATCAGTGGGGCAGAAGAACAGCTGGAGCCTGTTCCCCATGTACACCTATGAAGAGCTGCCAGGAGAAGGGAACAGTTAAGGAACAAGGGCCGACTCAGGAGTAAAGGCACAGGTGGATGGTGAATGGCCCTTCCCATAGGGAATAAAGAGGAGTGAAAGGGAGTGGAGTTTGCAGGAGACAATTAGTTTGCTTAATTAGTGTGAAGATTTGTTTGTGACTCTCAGAGATTCTGTGCCAAGTGGTTTCTTGTACAGCATTGCGTTTAAAGATATCGGCCTGGCAGCTCTCCAAGCCTGATAAGGTTTGTGGTTGTAAAGTCACCCTTGAAAAACTGTTTGGTGGGACTTTGTTGGATGTGAATGAGAGGAATTCACATTAGCTTGGGACAATGAGTCTGCTTTATGATTTTGGGAAGCCTGGGTCAGAATAGCCACCCATCTAAATACTAACCATGTCTAACCTTCTTAAAGCATGGTCAACCACATTTCACCCCCTTATGTATGTCATGGTGACCAATAATTTGATGGCTGTAGGTTACTTTTCACAGATTGGGGAGGAGGTATCCAGGTCTTTCTCAAAAGCCAGCAAGATCAGAACCAATCCGACCTCAGAGAGAAAGATAGCCCAAAGGATATTACAGATCTAGATTTCACAGAAACAAAGCTGTTCACAGCAGGTGGATGTGGCTCATATAACATTGGATCTGAGCCTTAAAGCAACTTTACAAAGCAGATTAATATTACAACCAGTCCCACCATGTTAACTCTGATCTTGAAGGTGTACGTGAGCCAGTAGAAAAGAATTTAAAAGCCCTACACAAATGCTCAGGGATGGCATAATCTTGCAACTTCAGTTCCAATGGTAGTGGGTACAATAAGGAAAAATTGAACCAGACCTCTTTTCATTGAATCATAATTCTTATTTCCTGCTGCAAGCAGGAATTTTTACATTGATACTAATCCATTGCTCACTCCACCTGATTGAGGTTATTCTGGAAATTCCACTTCTGATTATGAATTATGTCACTTAACTCACTTCCAAAAATAAATACAGAGAAATGTCACTCTTAAAAGAGACATTCCTTTGCAGTGTACTGGTGAGGTCTAGGCACATACTTGTGCCCTAAGTTAAATAAAAAAGCACCTCTTTAGCCATATTGCTCATTCCTGGATTTATTTATTTTGCAAAAGGGATTCATTTTGGGAAATGTACAGTCCTCTGTAACCATTCAGCGGGGAGTAAACTGCACTGAATGCAAAGCAACCTCTGAGAAAATAATATGGCTTTGAAACTGTCATTTATAATGTGTGTGGGGGGGGGGGTGTTCCAACTTTTTTTCGGCCCACCTAACTTTTTAATATTAAAAAATGAACTCTGATTAAGAGGAAAAGTTGTAGGGATTGAAAATTCAGTGTTCAAGTGAACGTGGAGAGTTTTTTCTTTCTTTTTTCTTTTCATCTCTTATAGTAACCAATCACATTCAAGAATTCCCTGAAATATAGTTTCAGTAGACCTGTTTGTTTTTCTTATATCTTAGGCACGAGTGGAGAACAGTGGCCTATTTATGACTTGTGGATTTCAACTCCCAGAATTCCTAAGCCAGCCTCTGCTTTAGGAAAAGGCCATGGGAAATGGAAGATGGACAAAAGAAGTACATGGTCCAGCTATGCTACATGCAATGGTCTTCCTAATAGTATTTAGTGGAATATAACAGAATAACAGAATTGGAAGGGATCTTGGAGGTCTTCTAGTCCAACCCACTGCGCATGCAGCTGATCCCTCTGTCATGCCAGACAAATGGCTGTCCAATCTCTTCTTAAAAACCTCCAGTGATGATGGAATACAAATTCTGTACAAATCAGTACATTCATTGGAAGTAGTAGATCATGCTGCAAAAACTTTGCTGAAATTCTGAAGAGCTGCTGTCTACTATAATCGATTTTGTTAAAGAGAACCAGTGGATTTACTAGGTATAAAGCAGTTTCCTATTTTCATATTGATATTTAGATTTAGTAATACTTCGGTAATTTGATAATATATAGTATTTGGACACCCACCTCTCATATTCCAGGTCCTTACCAGGGATAGAATTTAAGATTCCTTAGATTAGGATGGATAAAATGTCAAACCCATGTATTCAGAAAAAAAACCCCACATGATGTGGTTTTCTTATGACTTGCCATTCGTGCAATGTGCAATGTGAGCATGGGAAAAAATGTGCTATTCAGACCATAGATTTTTTTTTTAGTTGGAACCACATTGGTCAACAGTACTAGAACCTGTTATTACTGCTGGGAGAATTTAAAAAAATAGAAGAAGAAGAAGAAGAAGAATAAAACCACTGAGATTTCTTAGAGTTTACTTAGTGGTTAGCTAGACTGAATGGGAAGAAAAATCAGATCTTCCATTTCCCATAATAGAAACCTCCAAAAGCAACTTCTACAAACCAAAGTTGACCCCAAAGGCTAAAAAAAGGCTACAGAAGATGCTATTTTGGGATTGTGGTCCATAGGGTAGACTTTTTTTTTAAAGGGTGCATCAAGAATACAGAATCCATCTTTTTCTCTAACAACGTGAGATGCAAACTCATGTGCCTACAAAAAAAGTAAAGTCATCTTCTGAGTTCAAAATATCTGACTTCATCTTTCAGATACAATTCAGGATGACTTAAATTGCACTGGGATAGTTTCAAAAGAGAAGTAATAGTCTTGATCAGAAAAATCAAAGCAAATGCCAATCAAATAAGTTTCTTCCTAGGTTACAGGGACAAAACATAGTCCTCACAAGCCAAAAATATCACATGGAGTCCATTCATTTTGCTAGATTGCTTCAGTTCTCTGCTCAATCTCAACCACTTTACTCCCTGAGAACAGGGATGGTGAAATCTGCTTAATTTGAATAAAACTGGTATAAATTTATTTTAAGGATAAACTCATATGTTTTTGATTTATTAAATCAATTTATATAGCTGCCCATCTCACAAACAGGTAATTCTGGGCAGCATGCAACACATTTTAAAATGTTGTAGTCCTTGGGTTATGATGGCAATTGGGTTCACTAAGTGATGCAGTCATAAAGTATGACATCATGTGGCCATGTCACTTAGCAACCGGAATTCTATTAGCACATGATTTCAGACTTCTTGCCAGCATTCCCATTGACTTTGCTTGTGGGAAATCAGCTGGGAACATCAGAAATCACAATCACATTACTTCAGTCTGCAACAATGTCACGGTTATATCAAGTTTTTTTATTTATATTTACATATTTTGAATACAGTGTGTTGCCTGGGTGTTTCATTTTACAAAAAATAAAAAAAACAAAATAACAGATATATTTATAATAATATTAGTAATGCAAATAATCATAACCAAATTTATAGTTACATAGCTAGTTTGTGATTGTATCAACTTATAGTTATAATTGTATAACTTATAAACAATATTCATATTTTACTTGTACATGACAATATTTTTTCTTCATCTAATTTCTACCTCATAACTCTGACCATTGATAAAACTTACTCCATGTTAAGTAATACTTGGTATCTCCTTTATCTTTTATTTTCAATGTCAATCTGTCCATTTCTGCACAATCCAATATCTTCTGAATTATATTTTCATCAGGTGGGGTGTTCTCATTTTTCCAATATTGTACAAATACAATTCTCACTGCTGTCAGTACATGTAATATTAAATATATAGTCCCTTTATCATAGCTCTCTGGTATTATCCCTAACAAAAATATTTCTGGCTTTAAATCTATATGCTGCTTAGTCATCTTTTTCAACCAAGTATGTATTTTGGTCCAATATTTTCTTGCTTTCATACACGTCTACCAGATATGATAGTAAGTGCCTGGTGTCTGATTGCATTTCCAATATTTGGCAGACATATTATAAAACATTTTTGCTAATCTCGCCAGTGGCAAATGCCACCTATGAAACATTTTATAAAGATTTTCCTTGTATACAGTAGCCATTGTCAATTTATAGTTTCTATCCCAGAGTTTTTGCCATTTATCTAGTTCTGTAGTATAACCAAAGTTTTTTGCCCATACTTTTTCTTTTACTTGTTCATCTTCCATTTTAAAATTTAATAAATAATTATATAATTTACTTATCAACTTTTCATCTGTCCCTAACAAAATCTTATCAAGTATTGTTAGTTCTTTATAGAAACCCCGTGGGTTAGATGAAGACGGGTTGGTGGCTGCAGTGGTTGCGGCTGGTGTTGGAGGCGTTGTTGGGAACAACCTCTCTGTTTTGGAAGGCCTCAAAAGATTGCCTGACTTAATTTACTAAGGGAAGCCATTAATTGCTTAATGACTCTGGCTTCTTCTACTCCTAAGTAGCTGATAAATGCTTTAATAGTTATGGAACATAAATCTGCAAGATTTCTTAAAATAAAAGGGAATATCCTCCTTTGCATTTGCAGATTTCCTAAGGCTAAAGATTAGCAAAAGATCTGGCAAGTAAAAATAGCAATTCCACCGAAGTAGCTTATTTCCCAGAAGCGAAAATAAAAGTGGGAAGAGATCCCGGAATCGTCCTTGAAATTTTCACATTTACATAATACTAGACAATTCACTGGGTCATTGCTTCAAAGACCTTTCCTCCTCAAGCAGAGAAACAGAACCACCAAGGATGAACAAAAACCTCTGGGAGTGGGAGCAACTTCCAAATTCCTGCTTGCTTCCACATTCAGTTTCCTTCCGAGAAGCTGGCAGGAATATCAGAGACTTTCCTTGTTGCTGTATGATCAGAGGTGAAATTCCTCCCCCCCCCCACTTTGCAGAGTTAATCCTGTAAAGAAGGCAGGAAAAAAAATATTCTGGTGGTGTTTCTAGCCTAATCTTTATTACCCTGCTTACAGAAACTGCCCACCTGGTCACATGACCCCTCCAGCCACGCCCACAAAGCCACGCCCACAAAACTGGTAGTTAAAAAAAATGAATTCCACCACTGCCTATGATGCACCGTTTCTCCCAGTAAAAGGTCATGACAATGAGAGTTAAACATTCCAGTGGAATAACTTTTTAGGAAACTAAATTAGACATAGTTTAGGAAGAAAGGCTTAAGTAACAAAAACATTAAAGCCAGATACTACATGTACATGATGTAGACTAATATTGTTGCTTAAAGCTGATACCAAAATTTTAATAGCCTTTAGGAGATTACAAAAATTATTCTCATCCATAATTTTCACCACCGTCTGATTCTCTAAAAATAGAATGTGACAATATTCACTTGGTGATTTATATTTTGAATCTAGCAGCAGATATAGTAAGTTAGCTG